>SJYV01034882.1:819705-901872 GCA_006410875.1 Neotragus pygmaeus | reverse complement strand
TATATATATATATATATATATATAGGGAAAGATTGAAGGCAAAAAAAGAGTATATATTGCACACCAGAAACTAACAAAAAGTTGTAAATCCTATACTTCAATAAATAAATAAATACTATTCCTGGCAATCTGAAATTAGGAGGAATTTAAATAGTCACCAGGTTTTTAAAGTATTAGAATCAACTTCAGTTCTATCAAAGCTAGAATATTGTATTTTTGAGGTTTATTTCTAAGATAGATCATTTTTTGAGAATCGACAGTCTTGTTTTGTCACCTGTTGATTTAAATTTACTTTTAGATTTGAGAATGTAGCTTCCAAGAAGGATCTGTAGCCTTAAAGTATAAGGCTACTTTTTTGTCTATACTTTAATTCTCATCTGCTATATAAACAGAATTCAACTCACATTAAGAGAATTCTGTAACAAGGGTAGTAGGTTTTTTGGTATTTGTGGTTATTTATTTAGTGAGGATAAAGACATCATATTGCTTTCACTTTGAGGAAATTTTAATAAGAATCCTTTTTTTTTAAGTTTTAACAATTTCTTCTAACAGTATTAGATCTCAGTTAATGGAGACTGGTTAACTGAGTGAAAGAATTTAAAAAAAAATCATATTTGAGAGATTTCTGCCAATAAAAGCATGAATATATATAGTGAGTTTACATATTGTATAGTTTTTCTTAACAAACATATTGTATAGTTTTTCTTGTGTTTGTCAAATAACAAACAAACAAAATTACATATCCTTGTACAGGTGTCCCTAAGTTAAATGATTTAAGAAAGAATAAATAAGTGACTATGACAAAAACATGCTGGAAATAATGTAACAAGTATGCAAGTAAGGTACCAAGATAAAAGGAGAGAAGTTCACAGCGATTCCTATTGAGGATACTTTACCTATCTTTGAAAAAGCTGAAGAACGTTTCTTAAGAATCATAATTGAGATAAAGTGAATATAGTATAACATAGCTATTTGCCTGGTTTATCTAAACATACTATTAATAGAACATTGAAAGTAAATATAACTATAAGGAATAAGTGATTATGACATTTTAGTCTTAACTATCTGGCTTACAATTAAAAAGTTACAGCCTCTTTTAAAGCTGTATTCAATACAACATAAATTTGCGTACTGGAGGATATTTATTTATTTAGTTCATTATAAGGAAGATCAGTGGGGCTTCCCAGATGGCACTAGTGGTGAAGAACCCGCCTGCCAATGCAAAAGGCATAAGACATGCAGGGTGGATCCCTGGGTCAGGAAGATCCCCCGGAGGAGGTGATGGCATCCCACTCCAGTATTCTTGCCTGGAGAATCCAATGGTCAGAGAAGTCTGGTGGGCTACAATCCATGGGGTCACAAAGAGTCGGACACAACTAAGAACACACACACACACACAGTTGTCCTAAAACATTTTAATAGATCTTTTCTGCCTCTGAACCATGAACCACTTAAGGAAAATGTGTTGTGTTTCCTTTTTAAGGTAAACATTTGCATTTGTTTATATCTCTAGGGTCCTTTAAGATAGCATAAAGAACCCTTGTATATTTCCCCCACACCCATTCACTACTTGTTAACATATTGCCACATTCCTCCCTTTCCATGCTGTGTATCTGTATGTGTGTGTGTGAGGAGAGAGAGAGAAAGAAAGTGTGTGTGTATAGAGTATGTGTAGGAATTGTAGGGGTTTCTTACTGTACCATTTTACAGTTAATTGCAGATACAAACTGATTTCCCCTAAATGCCCCCAGATTGTAATATTTTAGAATCACAAGAACTTTCTCTTCCAAAATTACAATGCAGTTATCAACTTCTGCAAATTTTACTTTGATACATTATTATCTAATAAATAGTCCATACTCATAGTTCACCAGTTGTCCCAATAATGCCTTTATTATCTCCTCTTTTTCAAGATTAAAATCAGTGTCACAGATTGCATTTAATTCCCGTGTCTTTTTAGTTTCAAATAACCTGGAACCGTTTCCTTAGACTATATGAATCTTTCAAAGAAAGCTTTTTTTTTTTTAAGGTTACAGATCAGTTGTTTGGTAAAGTGGTTCAATTTGTTTTTTTGATATTTCTTCATTTTTAAGTTTAAGTTATGTATTTTTGACAGGAACATTCCTATTAGTGTTGCAGCCTTCTCACTGTATTACATTAGAAAATATAAAATGTCAGTTTGTGCTGTTAACTTTGATCACTTGGTTTCATAGGTTTCTACACTTTCAAATTGTCATTTTTCCCTTTGTAAAGTAATTTGTGGGTACTTACTTTGAAACTGCTTTTATTCCTCATCAGACTTTCAGGCAGAATGTAAGGAAATAGTGAAGAAGTAGAACTTATCTCAGTAGAAATAATAGTTTTGTTTTTGTAACCATGTTAATATTCACAAATTTAAAACAGAATCAACCTTGATGAAGGGTAAAACACTAAAATTGAATATAAATAGAAGCAAACCTATCTGCATTTTAAATTACTAACATAAACCTACTCAATGAAAAAGAATCAATCTAAAAACTCGTGAAGACATTAGTATTTTGTAAAGACAAATAGACTACAGACAAAATCTTCACTTGGGACATTTGTATTTTATGTTATGGATGAGCGATTTTAAACCTATGCGGGTTATATTATAGGGCTGAGCAAATGAATAAATAAGAATATTGAAAATGATGTAATCCAGGGCTCTGATTATAGGAAGAGAAGAATGTAGAGTAAGGCAAGGAAGAATGCTATTAAATTGTATTGGAATTCGAGGATCAATATGAACTCATGATTTTAAAATGACGTTATGTTTTGTATTGAATCACATAAAGTTGCCATTTCCTCCCCAGAACTATTTACTGAAAAGGGCCTAGAAGCAATGGATCTCCAATAGTAAGCACATTCAGCATCCAGATCTGTCTGTTAATGTTTTAATCCACTAAAAGAAACTAGGGCTTGTTGGGGAAATAGCTGATTTGAGGGCTGGGGCAGGAAGAGTATAAGAGAAGTCTGCAAAAAGTCTTGTAGTGTCAGAAAGTAATTAAGTGTTTAGATGGTTGGGCATGTCAGAGGAATGCAGCATATAACTTGGAGGAGCTCCCACTAGCCAAATTCAGGACAATTTAACCATCAAAATGAATAATGTCAGCTTGCTGGATAAAACAAGAATCCATGGAGTATGTAATGGTTATAAATGAAATTTTACAGTGCAGACAGGGGACTTAAAATGTCATTACAGTATAATGACAACTCATAAATGTAAAAGGAATTACAATTTGAGTCATCATTTTGCAACTGTTAGACTGGTTGATTCGGCCAAGATTCTCAGACTTTTCCCTTTATTACTGAACTTATAACTAGTTTGCATTTCATTACCTACCCAGGTTCGATCCCTGGGTTGAGAAGATCCCCTGGAGAAGGGAATAGCAACCCACTCCAGTATTCTTGCCTGGAGAAGTCCGTGGACAGAGGAGCCTGGTGGGCTGCAGTCTGTGGGGTCACAAAGGGTTGGATACAACTGAGCGACTAACAGGACTATTAATAATAATATAAATCTTAATACTTTTTAATGACCATTTAGTTTGTTTTACCTGAGTTCTGATTCCTCTTTATGTTATCTGTTCACATAAATGTCATTTCATAGTTTTGTTTATTTATGGTAGTCTTTTAAATTTTTTTCATATTTATCTATATGTTTTTCATAAAAATTGCCATTCTCAATGCTGTTGGAAAACTAACCCAAGAAGCATTAGTTATTCTTCACAATGTGTTTATCTGGTTTTAGGTATTTGAACAGGTTTTATCAACATTTGTCCATGCATTCCACTTCTCTTTTTCCCTTCTCCTCTATAGGATGTCAGGACATGATATTAGGACTCTGGCAAATTAAACTAGGATGTGGGGGACATGGGTCCCTTACTTCCAAATAAAAAAGTTAAAAAAAAAAAAAAAACAAACAGAAAGCAGAGAACCTTCTTGAGGCTGCAAAACAACAGACTGGTGATGCCCAAGACCTTCTGCATACAGGCTAGGCAGAGATCCCCTGAGCCCTTATCCCACTCCAACTGCTAAGATCTGTCCTGTCAGTGCTCAACCAGTCCATGCTTTGAGTACTGATCACTGGTGCTCTGTGAGTTTCAGGCTTTGGCAAATTTAGTCAGTGGGTCACTTTGACATTTCAATCTTATAAGGTTCTTTTGTATCTAAAAACAAGAAAAATAATAATGACAGTTTAAGGAAAAAATTAATTTTACATCACGACTCAGTAAGCATATACCTGTGTGTGACTGAAATATATCTATAAAACAATACTTACATCCTTACAGTATATGCTCATGCTGCTATTTCTATTCTGTTTTCTTTAACCTTCAAAAAAAATTTTTGTTACTCATAACTCACCACAGTCATCTCATGGATTTTTGTTACTCATAACTCACCAGAGTCATCTCATGGTCTACTATAAGTTCAGTTAACACTGAACTGAGGCTTGACAGTGCAGTGCAGTTTCCCTGCAGGAGCACTTTCTCCATTTATAAGTCACATTGCTCTTCCAATTTGAATTCAGAACTGAAGTGGATTTACTGGAGCTTAAGTTTTGGGGTATCTCATTTGCAAGGGGTCCTGTCAGGGTCCTGTACGAAGTTTTGTACTTGTATTTTTTTTTTTTTAAACAGATTCCCAAGATCGTATTCCAACAAAACCTGTAAAATCTGTTTGTTTTTTTTTTTGATAAGTTAGCATATTTAATAACATGACTCTGAATTAGATTTTTCTTGTTTATTCTAATTAAATAAATTATAATAATTAGGGATAAAAAGAAAAATTATAATTAGGCTCTTTTCGTAGTAAGGACTGTAGACCTGGGAATCTCAAGGAAAGTGGTGCTTACCTCAAGGCTTACGCAGGGTGATCTTTGAAACCATCAAAGATTTGAGGCAGCTATTATCTCTCTCTCTCTCTTTAGAGGATTTATGGTCTCTCACTCATAGTCTGTTTCTTGTCAGTTCTCTACTACTGACTGTCTTTACACATAGGCTTCTTCATAATTTCATCTTGTATGTAGCCCTCAAAGATTCAGCTCATAGTTATTTAAACCAGTTTTTCTGTTTTCAAATAAACTGTAGCTATGCACTATGCAGGTAACTGTTTTGACTTTTTAAGCTTCAAGTTCCTCTACAGTTTAGCCTCTGTTTAATTTTAAATATGCTTTATATTTAGACTTTCATAAGAAAAGTATGGTGGGTTTTGGTTTTCCTTCCTCACTATGGTGGCTTCCCTGGTGACTCGGTTGGTAAAGAATCCTCCTGCAGTGCAGGAGATCCAGATTCGATCCCTGGGTGGGGAAGATCCCCTGGAGAAGGAAATGGCAACCCACTCCAGTATGCTTGCCTGGAAAATCCTATGGACATAGGAGCCTGGTGGACTACAGTCCGTGAGGTCACAAAGAGTCAGACACTACTGAGCATGTATTAAAAAAAAGTAAAAGAGCTTGAAATAGATCCTAAGTTCTACTCCAAAGAAGGTGGTGGTTGTTTTGGGCTTCCCTTGTGGTTCAACTGGTAAGGAATCTGCCTGCAATGCAGGAGACCTGGATTCGACCCTGGGTTGGGAAGATTCCCCTGGAGAAGGGAAAGGCTATCCACTCCAGTATTCTGGCCTGGAGAAATCCATGAACTGTATGTATAGTCCATGGGGTCACAAAGAGTCAGACACAACTGAGCGACTTCCACTTTCTTTCACTTTCTTCACTATAGTGTAGAAAGAGACTAAGTCACTAATGAAATTATATTCCCAAATTGCGTGTATTAAGAACTAGCCTTATTTTGATAAGTAAAGCTTAAATTGCCACTTCTAAGAGTGTGTTCTGTGGAATATCCACAAGATACAGTGAATCAATTGGGTTATGAAACATAGCGTTCTGTTGGTATTTTATCAGTATATTAAAGTTCTGTGAAGTCCTGATTTAAAGAAACTTTTTTTTTTTTTAACATTCAACTAAGGGACAAATATTCCCAAGGAAAGTAGTTTGAAAATTGCCAATACAATCAGTGATTTTCCCCACCTCCATTTTGTTGTCATTGTTGTTTCTTTTTAATTTAAACATTGTCTTCTCATTGCTCTGGTGTTATATTTTACTCATGGTCAAGGGCAAATTAATTTAACTATTAATTACTGTGCAGGCAGCATTCACATTTCACATTCTAATATCCCGAAACTAAATAGGAAAATTGTGAGCCAAATTAGAAAATGACTGCAAAGTCACAGAACTTTAACCAGATTTTAATATACATAATTTATTTTTAAGCATTATACTCATATTTCTAAAATTTTGTTTACAAAATCACAGGCTCTATAGAGACAGTGTATATTATTTCCCAATATCTTTTCTCTAGATTCTCCTGCACAGTCAGTATCCTCTGGAGTTCGTGCACCTTCTCCTGCCCCATCATCAGTACCTTTAGGGTCAGAAAAGCCCAGCAACGTCTCTCAGGATAGAAAAGTTCCAGTCCCTATTGGGACGGAACGTTCTGCACGTATCAGGCAAACTGGAACTTCAGCTCCATCTGTTATTGGGAGTAATTTGTCCACATCAGTAGGACATAGTGGCATCTGGTCCTTTGAAGGGATTGGTGGCAATCAAGGTATGGTATGCTATTCTGCTTATTGGAAGTTAAGTTTATACATTTAACTAAAATATTTAAATAATTTTAATTTAAAAAGCAGTATTATCATAGGCATTCTTTTAAGAAAATATGTGTTCATATCTCTTCATTTTGACTAATCAATTTATTTAAGAGTTTGGAACTTTTTTTGTTCACCTGTGATCTCTCACTGAGTTAATCATTGCTGAGTATAGTTTAATGCAAGCATATTATTTTCTTCATTTCATCATATTAAGGAGATATTACTGTTTCATTTGAGGCTCTTTAGTTTTATCTTAGTCTTTTTTGTTTTGTTTTGTAACACAAAGTGTTTAGATTACATTGCAAGGCTATTACAAACATGCAAATATTGTGGTAAAGATATAAAGGTAGGTCATTATTCTGAAGGAATTCACAATACAATAGAAATATATAAAGTTTTATTTTTGCTGTTTTCTGATTTTAAATATCTCCAATTATTTTTTTTCTGCCTCTTCATCTTCCCTCAGACAAAGTAGACTGGTGTAACCCTGGGATGGGAAATCCTATGATTCACAGGCCAATGTCTGATCCAGGAGTGTTTTCACAGCATCAAGCAATGGAGCGAGAGAGTACAGGAATTGTAACTCCTTCTGGTACATTCCATCAGCATGTTCCTGCAGGATACATGGACTTTCCTAAAGTTGGGGTAATGGTGATTTAAAAGCATGTTCATTAGTTCTAAATGATTTTCTGATTATTAGCCTTATTTTACTTCCCATGTATAAGCATTTGTGAAATGGTGCTGGAGCTTTGGCTTGAAAAAATAGGTGAAATCTAGCTAAAACATAAATACTTATAAATCCTGATTTTGTCTGAGTTGTTTAGAGAAATGTTTTTTGACAAAAGGTTTTATATACTAGGCTTATACCGTCTTCTGTCTAATGCTGGAAGGAATCATATATTGGAAAATAATTTTTAAATCACTTAGATAACTTACATGTTCCAAAATGAGGTGAAGTTTCAAATACAATTTTAGGGTATTGATTATACTGGGAAAAATAATAACCAGTGACTTGAGTGTGCATAATCTTTGTTTTCTTTTTTAAGGGTATGCCTTTTTCTGTGTATGGGAATGCAATGATTCCTCCAGTAGCACCACTTCCTGATGGTGCTGGAGGACCAATATTTAATGGCCCTCATGCTGCAGACCCCTCTTGGAATTCCCTGATAAAGATGGTTTCAAGCTCCACAGAAAATAATGGCCCTCAAACGGTAAGGCTGATCATTCCATGAACATTTATTTAATGATTATGAGCTGCCAAGGGGCTTCCCTGGTGGCTCAGACAGTAAAGAATCCACCTGCAATGCGGGAGACCTGGGTTTGATCTCTGGGTTGGGAAGATACCCTTCAGGAGGGCATGGCAACACACTCCAGTATTCTGACCTGGAGAATTCCATGAACAGAGGAGCCTGTTGAGCTACAGTCCATGGGGTTGCAGAGTGTCGGATACAACTCAGCGACTAAGCATAGCACATAGCTGCCAAGACAAGTGTAACAGAGATAAATCATAGTTGTGAGAGAGTTTGGTGAATATGGTCAGTTGGAAAAATTGAGGGAAATTTATTATAGCTGAAATATACCAGAGGGATATGGAAAAGAGTACCAAAGGTAGTGGTTTGGGGCCAAAATTAGGAAAGACATAATATATTCCATTGAGTAGTAGGTGGTAGGTAAAAGATTTTAAGTTGTAAAATTTTGTAATTTTATGTATCAAAACTTACTAGTGCAAAAAGGTCCATCTAGAGGTTATTTATTAAATGTATTATAAATGTCAAAATAGTATGTAACTGTGAAAATGCTTAGAGATGGTTGTATATTTTAACTTATTGTGGTGAATATTTAATACCTGATTTTCATTCCACAATCATCAACCTGTATGTACTCAGATAATGGTTTTTTAAAAATGATTGTTTCCTAGTATGTTGCCAATTAACTGACTAAGAAACTTAGCTGGTTTAGTTCATAAATATTCCTTAGTGTTTAAGAGTTTTATTTTAATCAAGTAATATGTTAAATACATATTTAATAAAACGTGTGCTTTATATTCATAGGTGTGGACTGGACCCTGGGCACCTCACATGAACAGTGTGCATATGAACCAGCTTGGCTGATGAGGATCAGCTTATTAGCCTGCAGATTCCTTTTCATTCAGAGGAAATCACAAGTGGCCGAAAAAAAAATTTATGCTCCCAAATCATTCTACTGATGTGCTTGACTGAAGTGTGTAGGCTTTTTGCAGAAGAACTTACTAACTGACCTATTTTCTGTGAACATTTGTGACTGCCCATTCCCCATCATCATCCGTTTTACCTTAGTTAGCCTTTCTCTTATCATTTTTCTTTTTTTCTTTTCCCTCTTCCCCTTGAACATAACTTTCTGTTGAAGCTGTTCTTTGGCTGGTTGGTTTTAGTACTGTAAACTGCTTCTGAGCAAACACGGAAATTTAGCAAAATTATGTAAACTTGATCCTGAAGTTTTAGAATGGCAAATAAATGTACAATTGTTTACATAACAGAAAAGGCTAAGCAGAAAGTAAATTTCAATATGTCAGTATAGAGGCTCTACTTTACGTAGACTTAAATTAATGTGAGATATGTACCTTCATATTCAGAAATCTGGATGTTTCCTTCATACATTAAACTATTAATAAGTATAACTTTTCTGCTTGTGTAATTTAAGTATAAAGTAAAACAATGGGCATTATCAGTGAATGTTTCCCGACGCTGGCTTTTAAAATACCCATGCTGCTCTCCTTTTGAGTTTGTTTGCAGCAAGGCACACATAGAGTAAGAAATTGTAACACTTTTTCATGTCTTTTTATTACCTTGTCACACTTTAAAAAACTAATACACACTTCTCTCTTCACTCTTTTGTTTCTCTCCTCACCCTTGCCACTAATACCAGTAAAATTTTCTTTCTGATCATGAAATAATTCTATAAAGATTTTTACTCTAATGGCTGCTACAGAGAGATGGAGAATCTGCATCATCACCTGTGGTTTCTTCTAACCATAAAACATTCAGTCTTTCTGAGAATTTAAAAGCCACCACTGGTTCCCAGTCAGCATATACAAGTTCTTAATATACTGTTTATTATTAAACAATTCAGTGTACTATTTTATACTGGATAATATTGATTCTTAACATTGGCTTTGGAGTCATCAGGAGTCAACATAAAAATTCCAGTGTTTAATAATTTAAAGTTTTTTTTTCCATATTTTAAAGTCTTCTTAATTTCTACACTTGTTTGTATATTATCAGTGAAAGGGATCAACAGCTAACTTGGGGCAAGTAATAAAATAAATTTGGCATTTGTCCTTAAGACAACTTATGGTAGACATGAATACACAGGTTACAAAATAAAGCCTCCTGTTTAACCTGTTTATGTAAGACACAGGGCCACACTAAACTACTCAGTGGGATTTATCTATTCATTTCTCTTGAAAAAATAAACAGTAACATATTCCAAGAAGAATATGTGTCCTCCCCTGTCTCATGTGGTAACAATGAATTATATGGCTGGAATAGAAAAGAAAGTAAGCATAAAAGTGAAGTAATATCTTTAAAAAATAAGATAATTCCACGTTGGTGAAACATAGACATTAAAATTCAGATAGGTCACCCAGATTAACAATATTAATATGGTTCCTTGACTGTTCAAGTAAATGAAATGATTTCTTTTACTCTGGTTGCCTAAGTAAAGAGTAAAAAGATTTCTCAAACGTATCCAGAAATTTATAAACACATTTGTATCTTTTAATTTAGAAGGTGGTCTTAAAATATATAAATTTGTTTTTCTCCCTGTGATTGACACAACCATATTTAAAGGAAAAGCTAAATGATATCCTACAAATAAATGTAGCTATGACATAAAATTATTGCACTTTACTAAGAAAGGGGTATAATGCTATTTAACAGAGTATTTTATGTATGACTTTTGCCACTATCCTATAACTTTTTGCTTAGTTTCTTTTCTGTGTTTACTAGGGTTATTTTCTAATTAAAATAATCCTGCTAGATAACAGATACCACCCAGTATTTATCACAACACATGACTTGTGTTGACTCACAAAAGTGAGTTTCTTAAGAGAGGGTGTCTTGCTAAAAAGCAGAAAAACTGGGTTTTTGGTTTTTTGTGTTTTTTTTTTTACTTCAAAGCTATGGGACAGGGGAATATTGATTGGAATGCTCCTAANACATGACTTGTGTTGACTCACAAAAGTGAGTTTCTTAAGAGAGGGTGTCTTGCTAAAAAGCAGAAAAACTGGGTTTTTGGTTTTTTGTGTTTTTTTTTTTACTTCAAAGCTATGGGACAGGGGAATATTGATTGGAATGCTCCTAATTTAGTTTTGGGGGCCAGGCTTGTTAAATATAATACCATGGTTTTAGAAGTCTGTACTGGGAACATTTTTCAGATACATTTTTTATATTTCAGATGTAATGCAGTGCACTTTTATTTGAATAATAAAAAAAAATCATCTTTTGAGACCACGCAGGTCTTTTTTTTCCCCCTTTTTGGAAAGTATGTGGTATGTATAATTGCAGACTACATAAGGTATTTCTTTTCTCTTATTCTTTTAAGAAGCAGCTTAACTCTTAGATATAACAGTTAGGTTAATTCACACTTTAAATCCCAAAAGAATTAATATCCCAATTATTGTGTAATCTGTTTATACTAATCATTCCATTTTAGAAATGATTTTGTGTACTGGTGCCAAGAGAATTCCCATGGTATGCCTTTCAACATATATTTCAGCATATACCAGTATATTCCCCAAAAGTGATTTTAGTATTTATGTGAAAGGTATTTTCCCCTTCTGTTTCCTGTTACTACAAATTTAAATCAATCTATTAGTAATTGAAAATTACTTTTTTGGGGGTAATTACTATACTTATCTTACAGTCATTTTTCTTCTCAGGAAAAGGGAGGTAAATAGTTTACTAATAGTTCCTGTCTTGTTTTTCATGAAAATATTATATTTTTCTATTGACCTAATTACACATTTCATAAATATTTCTGCACACTTTATTTTTTAAAAGTGTCAGATTAAACAGATAAATCTAGCATTACATTTAAAGAATGCTAGAACTTTCAAATAATAAATTTTTAACTCAGGATTATTTCAGAATGATTGAAAATATCAAAGGAAAACTATTTCACTGGTTTTCATTACTGACATGGAGATTGTGTATACCAGTACTGTGTATTTTTACTTTAGATAAAAGTATCTATTCAGATGTCTTTTAATATTAATGTTTGGGATGTTTACATTATAATTTGTAAATTCTAGATGCTCCTGAATCTTTTTGAAAATATATATATCCCAGATTAAGCAAGTCACAACACTCAGTTAACTGGCGGTATTGTGAATTAACTGCTGTTAATTCCGAATGATTGGAATTTAGGATTAGAGCATCATTAATGCTCTAATATTTAATCTACAGTGGTACACACCTTGATTGCAAAAACACCATAACTTATATTTTGGATAAGTGAATACAGAGAAAAATGTGTTACTGTGGCTTTGACATAAATAAGAATTTCTTTATGTGACAATAAAAATATAGGACTTATATATGGGTCATAAAAGGTTTCATATTAGACTTCTACCTTGAAATCAGTTCACACTTTTGAAAAGTAAAAGCCAATATTGTGTACTTAGTACTTAAAAGTCAATGACAATTCAAGAGAATTTTTTTAATGAGAAAGCCAATTCTACATTAGGTAATTTTGGTTTTAAAAAGCAATGCATTAATAGGAAAACGAAATGTGATTCCAAGGGATGACTTTAAGTTGCTCATGAAAATATCCTTTAAAGTTTCTTATCTTAAAAACTTGAGAAGGTGTATTTGGGAAGAGAGAAATTTAAATGACTGTACATATAGACTGTCTATTCTCTGATATATATATATATATATATATATATACACACACACATATATATAATAGCCTATATTCACATTTTGACCTCCATTCCTGTGTTCAGCACAGTGATGAATAAGAATTTCAGAAACTTCTGACAGTAAATATATAGTCTTTGTTTTTCAGGAGCTTTAAATAAAATTAAGAAAAGAGTTAGCTATGTGATGTAGTAGGAATAAAAAGACAGGAATAAGCTAATAAGTAGTTGAACTTTTTAGAAATGTTAAAACTTTTTTAAATGAACTTTTAAACATAATATATCCATTTGCAAAGTATTAAGGTTGACATGATTTCTGCTGGTTTGCCCAATATTTGTATAGTAACTCTGTAGTATACTTTTCCACTCAAAATACTCAGAGTATCACAANGAAATGTTAAAACTTTTTTAAATGAACTTTTAAACATAATATATCCATTTGCAAAGTATTAAGGTTGACATGATTTCTGCTGGTTTGCCCAATATTTGTATAGTAACTCTGTAGTATACTTTTCCACTCAAAATACTCAGAGTATCACAATGTTTGTTACCAGTACATACATATACACTTTGCATGTTCATTGGGCTTTGTAATTGACAAATACTTCTCCCTACATTCTCTACCAAGTAGATAGCCAGTGCTGATCATCTCCATTAACCAAATTGTAAACTGTATATTTTAAGTATGTGAAATTAGGTTAAATATTCATACATTTTATTTAGGTCACTATTCAAACTTAGAGCAGTGGAACATTTTTAAATGAGACTATAATCTGTGACCCCAAAATGTAGCAGAAAAGGTGAACCGACACTGAAGAAGTTCCAGCCCCGACTCCTGAATACAAATCCACAGAAGGAAGTCTTAGGAATTTGAGGAATAGCTTGACAAATTCTTGATTTAATTTATCTGAATAGTGAATGCATAAACGTGGAGTTTTTTAGGATCTTTTTCCTTTCATCAACTCCTTTTCTCCTACATATCAAAAGGTCACAGTCCTTAGGCTTAAATGATGCTGTGGAAAGTCCAACTCCTGATGTTACCAGGTCTCTGCAACGAGAGGAGTGCAGCAGCATAGAAGTTGTTCCTTTGCTCCCTCAACCTTCAGGCCAAGATAATTCCACGTACAATTCGTTTCCACTTTAAACCAGTAGTCAGTACCAATAGGTTGCTTGTTTTAACTGGACAAGTGGATAGGGAGACAGTGATACAGGCTTTTACTTTTGGAAAAGAAATTATGTATGTAACATATGCTGGGATGTGTGTGTTAACATATAAAATTTCATGAATGGATTTAATCATGCAGTTTTTTAGGAAGATCACTTCCTGAACCCAGAGAAAATATATCTGGTACCCCTGGGTAGGTGCACAGTGAAGCAAGAACAGTAGCTCCAGTTTGACCTTACCCCAATATTGGCCGGCACCTTCGTTTTAATCAATGATTTTGTTCCTCAACACAATTTGTCCTCTAGGTCTAGCGATGATCATTGTGTTAAGAAACTCCACGTCATCCCATTGTTTAGCCTATTCCTTTTAACCAGAAGACACTTGATGTTGCCTGCCTTTTAACCAGAAGACACCTGATGTTGCTGTTCAGGCTCCTGAAAATTTATACACGATGCTAAGCCCCAATAAAGAAGTCACCGTGCGGCCAGTGATAATTCCCCTTAACTCTTCTTTTAAAAAACTTGACTGCTCTTTATAATGAAAGGTGAAGCACTAAAACTGGTTCTGAAAATGCCTGTTAGGGCAAATGAGCAAATTAAATATTTATAGCACAGACTATAAATATGCTTAGTGCATAAAGACTTGATTTTAACACAAAAAACACGCCTCTCTCCAAACTGGCATTTCAGCAACGCGTTCAAGATAGAGTATAATCTCAATCCCTAGCGGAAGCAATCGGGGCGCACATAAAGACATGGATAGCTACCTTCTGATCACAAAAAGCACCCACCAAGCCTAAACCATGACATGATTAGCTAAATCAAAAAGATCGGAAAGGTATATGCCGAAAACCGACTTTACAGGAGGAGAGGTTCCTAGAAAACGCCTCGCCGGGCCCCGGGCACCAAGTCCCACCCCTAGCACTGCAATTCCGGTCTAGCCTGGAGGAGCTCCACCACAGCAGCGCGAAAGTTTCGTGCCTGCGCAGTAGACTTGCTCAGTGCCGCGTGGGAAAGGTGGGACTTTCCTGCCTCGTGCGTCATCTCTAGTGCGACTCAGTACGTCACTGGCTAGACCGGGAAGGTCAATTGTGGCTACCCGTGGGCTCACGCCCACTCTACGCCGGGGTTGCTGGCGCATGCGCGTAGCGGCCTTGCCGGATCGGTGCTAGCGAGCCTGGTCCGTGAGGTCGGCGTTTTGGACCCAGCCCTGGCGCGGAGATGCTGTGCCGGCTCAGCGTTAGGTGGCTGCGGCCCCGGCCTGCCCTGCAGGTCCGTGTCCTGGACCCATCGCTCGCACGGGCCCCAGCGGGCGGCGCCAAGAGCTCCGCTCTGCCAGTGTGGGCGGTGGCTTCGGTCTCCGCAGTTGGCCCGAGCGGCGCGGGAGGCTGGTACGAGGCCTTGGCTACCTCGGCGCCGGTGCAGGGCGCAGAGGATGTGCTGCTCTTCGCCCACACCGCCTCGGGCCTGCCCTGGTGGGGCAGCATTCTCCTCACCACCGTGGCCCTGCGCGGGGCCGTCACGCTACCCCTGGCTGCCTACCAGCACTACATCCTGGCCAAGGTGAGGGGTGCCGAGCCGCGCATGGACCGTGCAGACCCACTTCCGTAGTGAGGAGGGTCCACGTCTCACCCAGGCGTAAGGTCCCCAGATACTTCCGGAGTACTTACTGTTAATCATCAGCACTCCTAAGGCAGCAAGCTTACAAAAAGGAATTAACACCGGCAGAAGTAAATGCAGATTCTTTTATGGCTCTGTAGCTACAAAGAGCATATTAAAGACACTTAATAGACTACCGTTTCTTCAGTTTGTATTACTGGAAAGCCCAGGGTTGAAACATTAAAAGTGTAGAGTGTAGGACTTATTTAATCCTTAAAATAACTCTGTGAAGTAGGCGCTGTTACACATTTTATATAAGAGGGAACAAGACTTTTTGAGATTTAATAATTTGCCCAACATCACACTGATAAGTGTATAAGCTGGAATTTTAATTTGATTGGAATTGAGGATATCTTAACATCTTGTGAGCAATCTTAGAGTTTCCTGACACAACCAGTAAACCACATGTTTTTAAATGAGTTTATGGAATAGAGAGTAAAATTATGAATGGTTATGAATACAAATCTTTAATGTGCTCATAACAAAGTCTACTTTTTCTTTAGCTAGGTGGAAAATTTGCAGCCAGAAATAAAAAACATTGCACGGCATCTTAACCAAGAAGTTGCAGTTCGTGCACATCAGTTGGGATGGTCCAAGAGAGTTGCCAGGTAAGCTAATTCCCTGGGTATAAGACCATGAAAAAATATATATGTGTGTATGTATGTATTACAGGGTGTGGTATTCTGTAGCTTTAGCAGCAAAGTCGTTCTTTTTAATATTTTAAAAAGTCTGTGGCATGGTAGGTTTATATACTGGACTGAAAGCAAAAAGAGAAAGCAGAGTTCCTTGATCTTAAAGGACTCCAGATTACTGAAAAAGACAGATGTTAATCAAATAATGACTGGATTAAGTAACTAAAAAAGATTATGCACAAGGAGTTAGGTCATCATGGGAAGTTAGGGAAGGCTTCACAGGATGCAGATACTGCAGATGCCAGTTTGTTGAGATTTTAGTCAACAAAAGACACAGGTTATTTACAAACATAACCTTTTGACAGCATAGAGCAGATAGCTGCCCAAAAGAATGAGGAGACAGAAAATATAAATGCCGTGGTAAAAGCAGCTGGGTAGGCCAGGAGTTGTTACTCTACGGTAGTTATCCTGTGTTGTCTCTCTGAGCTCTTTAGGAGCCCTTGCCTAAGGGTGCTTGACCATGTTCTAGTTCTTCATGGGTAGCCATCCACTAAGAATGTTTAAGTCTTCTCCTATCAGCCTACCCTAGGTCTGCTTAGTAAGGTTCCCAAATTCTGATTCTTACTAGGCTGTGACAAAGTGTTCAGCATCTCATAGCAATGAGAAAAATAAGGGTGTTTTAGTATGAATATGTAATCTGTATATATATGGGTACATGTGTGTATTAGTCACTCAGTCATGTCCAACTCTTTGTGATCCCAGAAATTCTAGCCCGCCAGGCTTCTCTGTCCCTGGGATTCTCCAGGTAAGAATACTGGAGTGGATTGCCAGTTCCTTCTCCAGGGTATCTTCCCCACCCTGGGATCAAACCCAGATCTCCCACATTACAGGCAGATTCTTTACCATTTGACCCACCAGGGAAGGCCCTATCCATATATTTTTATCTATATAGGTATAAATTTGCCAACTATCTTCAGTATGAAATTGAGTCCCTCTTTATATAGTGTTCCCAAGTTCTGATTCTTACTAGAATTTCCCTGGTGGCATAGGGGTTAAAGCGTCTGCCTACAGTGCAGGAGACCTGGGTTCGATCCCTGGGTCAGGAAGATCCCCTGGAGAAGGAAATGGCAACCCACTCTAGTATTCTTGCTTGGAGCATCCCATGCATGAGGGAGGAGCCTGGTGGGCTACAGTCCACTGGGTCACAAAGAGTTAGACACGACTGAGCGACTTCACTTTATATAGTGTTAAAAGGACCTGCCATTTAAAAAAAATCATTCTTATAGCTTAATGTCTTTACTTGATAAAAAGTTGGTAAACCTATAGTTTTGAAGTTTTACTGATCAAGGAAGTCTGAGGACTACAGCTCTAGACCAGAAGAACACATTAGCAGCTGCTCCCGTGTAAAAGCAGCCTACGTAAGACTGTGCCACCGTACTTATGCATCCCTGGCAGGATGATTGTCCAGACACATCCTTACACAGATGAATGACTTTCTAGAGGAAGACATTATCTGAGGGTTTCCTGCATTGTCAGTAGAACTGGGTTTTGAAGAATGAAAGGGAATTTGTCAGGTGAACAAACAGCCAGGAAAGTGGACAGTCTGCAAAGATGATGTAATAACTTCCAAGACATGCTGATGTGAAAGTCTGAGTTGTTGGATGACCCAGGTCGTTCAAGGGACCAGAAAAAGAGTAACAGGAAATAAAGTTGAAAGAGTGGGTGAAGACTGAATTACAAGGAGCCTGGAATGTCTCTGTGTACTTTCTTAATTCAGTGCATTATAATTTGATTAAATTCCACAAACCTATTGAAAACCTACATGCTACAAGAGATTTAAAGATGAAGACCTATCCAATATTGTAGTCTAGAAAGTGGGACGTAAGTACAGGAGTTGAAAACAACAACAACAACAAAAACAGGAGTAACTAATATGGTTAACAGAGAAACAGTAAGAAAATCTTTATGAAAGAGTTGATTGAAGAATGGAGACTGTTTTGACAGGTCAAGAGCATACATAGTACAAAACCACATTGCTCTGAAAGGTATGTTCAGGGATCAGGTGATTGAGTTTGGCTGGAGTGGAGAAATTTGAGTAAAATGTGCTTTCACCTCTAGTATTTCTGATTTAAATTGTGGTCATACCATGTTAGTAGTGAAATTTCCCTTGTTAAAGCCTAGTTTGCCTAAGACCTCCAGAAGCAAAGCCTGTAGTTTGACAGTTGCAGATTTCTCAGATTGTTATGTAATTTGCTTACATTGTGAACAGACTTTGAGTAAAAGGCTTTATTTTCCTCCCCCCGCCCCCCTCAACCGCTTAGTGTAGCTTAGGGGCTTCCCTTTTAGCTCAGTTGATAAAGAGTTAGTCTGCAATGTGGGAGACCTGGGTTCTATCCCTGGGTTGGGAAAATCTCCTGGAGAAGGGAAAGGCTACCCACTCCAGTATTCTGGCCTGGAGAATTCCATGGAGTATGTAGTCCACGGGGTTGCAAAGAGTCAGACACTACTGAGCGACTATCACTTCACTTTGGTATAGCTTCTGACAGCCAAAAATGCTGCATAAATCCTTTAGCCAGTAACCACATCATGGGTGTGTTTATCCTGTAGGGATGAAGCACACTAGTATTCAAATGATATTTTCTCCTTTCCCTTTTACCCTCTTCCCTCAAACTAGGCTCACTTACCTAAAGACTATGCGGAGGCTTGTTTCAGAGCTGTATGTTCGGGATAACTGCCACCCCTTCAAAGCAACTGTGCTGGTCTGGATTCAGCTTCCAATGTGGATCTTCATGTCTATCGCTCTCCGAAATTTTAGCACAGGGGCAGCACATTCAGAAGGTAGTTACTATTTAAATGTAATTTCCCCAAGCAAGTTCCCTGACACTGTCTTGTATTCTAAAGAAAAAGCAAAAAAATAAAAAACATCCATACTTTCTGTAGCTGGAATACACTTTTATCATCTCCCTTACACAAGTATAGAATTTCAAATATTAAGTGTAACCAAACTAGCTGTATTGAGAATACAAAGAAGGATGTCACTAGTACTACTTTTTAGAAGTCTTAATAAAGTTAGTGTTATAATTCCACAATATGGTTTCAGGGCCATGAATTTTTTCTATTTATAAATTGAAAAAGCCAGAAAAACTTTCACAGTTGTAATTGCAAATATTAATATGAAAGGTTACAAACTAAGGGGCTTGTTTTTACTTTCATTTAAAGGCATTTCTAACCATAAAGTAATCTCAATTGACTTGAAAGAAAGCAGCCTATAAACAAGTAATTTTTTAAATTTCAGTCTGTAAAGGTTACTGCTACACATCTTTAGTGTCTCCACATCCGTTTGCTCCAGAAACTTCCTACCTCTTTCTCAGTACAAGAACTAGCTTATGTTGTAGAGTGAAAATAACCTGAATAAAAAATGCAAGCCTTCAGTGTGAGGAACACCTTACTGGAATCACTTCCTCTGCTGTTTTTAGAACTTCTTTTTTTCATTTATAAAAATGTTTCAGCAGGTTTTTCTGTTCAGGAGCAGTTAACTACTGGTGGGGTCCTGTGGTTTCATGACCTCACTGCTCTGGATTCCACTTGGATTCTGCCTGTCTCCGTTGGTGTCATCAATTTATTAATAGTGGAGGTCAGTGGTTTTAAGTAAGATTTGCTTGCTGTTTAAATCATTGAGATTTCTGTTGCTGTCCCGACATCAGATATAAATGAATTTGAGTTACTGGTGATAACTCTGAGCTAACATTGAGACTCCTTGGTTTTTTGGTTTTCTAGTATATATTTGTTTATTTATTTGACTGTACTGGGTCTTAGTTGTGACATGTAGGAACTTTGAGTTGTGGCATGTTGGATCTAGTTCCCTGCCCGGGGATCGAACCTGGGCCCCCTGCATTGTGGGCGCAGAGTCTTAGCTAATCATGAGACCCCTTGGTTTTTGTCGCAGATCAGTTGTTGATTAATTTTCTGAGGCCAGTTCCTTAACCTCTCTGGGGGATCAGAATGCTCGTAATTTAAAATAAGAGAGCTGAATTGGAACAGTTCCAAAATCTCCTTCAACTGTAAAATGGTACGATGCTAGTACATAACAATTCTATGATTTGCTTCTTGGTAAAGGCAGCAATTAAGATGTCAGTCTGGTCTTATTCCCACAATATGTTGATATTTTGTGTATATGTTTAATATGTCAATTAAACATATCTGACTGCCATTTTTAGTCATGGAATTTCTTTATAAAATGAAATGGAGAAACATACGTATAAAATACGACCTCTTAGCCATATCTTACCATTAGCTCACACTACTTTACTCAACTTGAGTTTAGGGGAAACTTGTCTTTAGTTCCATAAAGAATTGTTCTTAGACTTTTGAGAAGAACGTATACCCTTTAACTAGAAGAAACCTTAGGAAAGATCTAACGAAGTTGAGATTTCACAGACCTCATATCTGCTGATTGCTTTTTGGGAAATCGAATACACCTCTTATTTTTTCAGATGAGAAATATGAAGATTCTCAGGTCTTAGGTGAAGGTTTCCTGAGGAAAGACGCTATGTGTAGTCTTAAGTGTTTTACCCTAAGAGCATCTAGCATAGTTCTGTGAACTTGGTTAGTAATTAGTATTTCTTAGAAAGAAGGAAGTGATGACACAAGGTCACAGTGAATTGATGTCAGTCCTCTCATCTTTCCTTTATTCCATCTAACAACCCAGCATGCATAAATTTAATAAAAGCCTATTCTTGCTTAATATTTACTATGTACCAGGCACTACTGTAAGCAATTCACATGAGTTAACTCATTTAATTCTTAACAATAGTCCTGCGATGTAGTTGCTGTTATTATCCCCATCTTACGGTGGAGACTGGGAGGCACAGAAGGGTGAAGTAACTTGCCCAAAGTCACATAACCACTAAATGCAGGGCTGCCATGTGAATCTCGTAATTTGAGTGTAGAATCGCAGAATCTGTGCTCATAATCATTAAGCTAAGCTGCCTTGTAACTAATTCATAAACCATAACTCCTCTTCCTAGCCTTCTTAGTTCTTTTCTGTGGTCCATGTAACCAGATCACAAACCTTTCAGATACCTGTTCTTTCTCTGTGCCAGGCCCTGGATTTAAGTGCCAAAAAACAAGGGTAATGATTCATACATAATACCCATCTTGAAGGGACTTCAGTTTTATGATCTTTAAAAAACACTGACCTATAAAAATTATGCTTTGATATTGTTTAATATAGATGAATCTCTTTATTGCTGTTACTTAGTTCCATTTTAAAGAGTTGATCAACCAGTGATAGTTGACCAACAAATCAGTGTTTCCTTTTTTAATTTTTATTGCTTTTGTTAAAATATAGGTAGAGACCAATCAAAACTCACTTCGCATTTTAAAGCTTGTCTCATTTAATGTGTATTTAGATAATCAGCATGTGTGTGTTAATTTTCCCTTTCAGATTTTTGCTCTGCAAAAACTTGGAAAGTCTCGTTTTCAGACGTATATTACGCACCTTGTTCGTACAGTGTCAGTGTTGATGATTCCAATAGCAGCAACGGTACCTTCAGTGAGTAAGCACCAACACTGTTTGAAGCATGAGCTAAATATAAATTCTCTGTTTTTAGCTTAGACTGACTGACATTGTGCCTCTTCTATTGTGCTTCCTCTGACTGCTTAATCCTTTACTGGTTTCTGATTTCTGTAATAACAAATCTACTGACTCTATCACCAAGTGACACCTGAATATTTCTTGGGATTGGTTAATCTTCCTTTACATGAATGTGTCTTAACCTTCCATTTTCCTCTTTTTTTTTTTTTTATAAATCTTGCAGAGTACTATGAACAGTACTATGAATGTAGCATTTGCTCTGTTTTATTAGTTCATATGTTGAATTCTTTTTGTCTTCACAGAGGGATCCAAGGAATTTAGCATTTAAAAAAAGAAACAAAAATTTTTCCCCACCAAGGATCCACATGGGTTCATATGTAACATTATTTGATCTCATAGAAATTTTATGAGATAGGTATACTTGTCCCTATTTATATGTAATTAAACTCTTATAGAAAAATAATGTTATATTTGCGGTTATTTCATTTTTTTAGCCTTTTGCTTATTTTTCATGGATACTTTAGTGCTAAGATGGGTAAAGTGTGTCAGTATATCTGTCTTTGCTCAGAATCAACACAGAGACCATAACGTAGTGGTCGTTTGTTGCTGGTAGTGCAAGCTCTGTCCCTTGTATAAAAGTACTTCATAGGACTTATCTTAAAAATCTGAAATAGTATGTTTTCAGCATCAAAAAATATCTGTTACATACTTTTCATCTGTCACTTAGACATAGTACTGTCATTAATCCTATGTAAAATAAGTTTCCTCATTTCTAAAATAGACACCATAATGTCTATGAAAATTAATGAAATAAGTTATAGTACTTCTCATATAATAATAATGTTATAAAATACTCTGTAAAAACAGAATAATGCAAATTTACAATATTTCTAAGGAGAAATAATACCAATTATAACTGAGGAAAACTGCAGATAAGTAAAATAGCAGTAAAGTTCTAAGGAGAAGTTGGGTTTCAAGTGAGTAACAGAGACCTTCTCATATATAGGAAAGTCAGAATTAGGCATTTTATGTAGAGCTGATACGGCAGCTCTGTGAAGACATGAGAAAGACTGCCTATTTCTCTCTCAGTGCTGCATCGTCCACAACCTGTCATTCTTGTCTTGAAAGCCACAGGATAGTCATGATGGCCACTGAAGCTTGTTATCTTGCAAGAATAGTAAAGGGGTGCTTCAGGTACAGTCAGATGCTTCAGCTACAGTCAACCACTTAAGGACCCTTGCCAGATGCCCTACCAAACACTTGTGCTTACGTCTTAAATATGTGGCCATACCGAACTGCAGAAAAGGATGAAAAGTATAGTCTTTTTTTTTCCAGATAGCAATATACCTTGCTGAAAATTGGGGTTTTATTACTAACGAAGATGAACGATACTTAGTAAGCAGTTTGTAGTCTGAGGTAGTTGGGCCCAGGGTACTGTTGGCTTCATAGATAAGTTTGATGATGATGCTAGCTAATATTTATTCAACATGAACTTTGTGCCAGGCTTTAAGTCATTATGCACATACACACACACACACGTATGTATTAGTACATGTATTTCTCCCAACAGTGTACTGCAGTAGGTGGTATTACAATCTCCAGTTTAACCCTGAGGTACAGAGAGGTTAAGTAACTCATGGTCACTCATCTGTTCAGTGGCAGAGTCTTCATACACATCCAGGCTTACTCTTTAGCTACTATGCTAATAATCTGCCTTTAAGACTTCATTACTTCCCTTAAAAACTTGTTCTGGAACAAATAAATGCTTAATATGAGCCACTTAACTGTGCTTACCACACTACACGACATGAATTTTCTCATTTATTCTTCACAGCATCCCTGGGTACAGTCTGTCCCTCATTTTATAGAAGAGAAAACTGAAACAAGAAAAAAAAAGAAAAATAACTTGCCAAAAGTTAAATAGATTTCAAAACTCAGGCAGTTAGATCCCAGGACTGCACTCAGCCAGCACATGGTCTTGCCTCTGGGGCCTGCTTACCTTCTGATGCCAAAGAAAAGTTTAGAAAAGATGTATGTTTGTATGGATGTATGTTTGTATGTATATATGGGGATGTTTCAAGAGGCTGCAGACTAAAAGACTACCAGTTATAACTGGGGAAACCCCCAAATCAAGTAAAGTAGCAGTAAAGTTCTAATGAAAAGTTGGGTTCCAAGTGAGTAACAGAGACCAAAAAAACAATGTCTTAAATATCCAAAAGTGGATTCTTTCATATATAGGAGAGTCAGAATTAGGCAACGTAATGTAACAGCTCTGTGAAGACATGAGAAAGACAGCTCTTTGACCTAAATAACTGAATCTCAGTGGTGGTTAAAAAAAAAAAAAGTAGACGGTTGGGCTGAGATGCTTTGTGTCTCAGGAAAAGGCAAAGATAATCTATTCCTGACCACACCTAGAAACTAGTTCCTGGGAAAATTTGGAAGATAGGTGATTCTGTGTAGGTGTAGGGAAGCTAAGTTTGCCATCATAAATGCCTCCAGTAGCCTGCCTGCTGTGTAGCAGTTTGCCGAGCTTCTCGGTGGGGAAACAGTATGCTTAATTGCCAAAGAAGGAAATGAGATCTCTCTCGGACTCCTGCCTGGGAGCAGTTCTCTGCCATCCACTGTCTGTCACCAACCTCTCCTTTTAGTTTCTTTTTGTTGGGGGGTCTTCTTTTCAACTTCCTTACCTATCTGTTAGATCTGACCCAGGTATCTATTAGCTCCTGAAGGTCTTGTTCAGTCCTGGTGTTCTGTTTACAGAGATTGTTCATTTTCTTTTTTATTGCCTGCCTCTCTCTAGACCTTGAAGAATTCAACTTTCTTAGCTATCTGTTAGATCTGACCCAGGTATCTATTAGCTCCTGAAGGTCTTGTTCAGTCCTGGTGTTCTATTTACAGAGATTGTTCATTTTCTTTTTTATTGCCTGCCTGTCTCTAGACCTTGGAGAATGGAGAGATGCTAACATTCATGTTCTTTCTTCTCGTTGCAGTCAATTGTCCTCTATTGGTTATGTTCCAGCTTCATGGGCCTTTCACAGAACTTGCTGCTACGTTCTCCTAGATTTCGCCAACTTTGCAGGATCCCGTTGACCAAGTTAGATTCAGACACTCCTTATAAGGACCTCTTGGCTGCCTTTCACTCCAAGATCATTTCAAGAAAATCACGTACTTTGTAGTAATTTTTGAAACAATTACAGGTTTCACTGTTAATTTATTTAGAAGATTTAGAACTTCAGATATGATTTAATTTGCTTTTGTTTAAAATCATGAACTCTGTGAAGTACTGTGGATTAAGATATAATCCAGATATATATAACAATACTTAAAATCTTTCAGTGCTAAACATGTAGTATATTTAATTGTATGCTAAGACTGTAAAAGTGGAATCAAAGTGTCAGGCCCTGTTTATAAAATTACAACTTGCTAGAGGTTCCAGAACTTTGGTGAATGGGACTAGAAAAGTTTATAAAATAAGAGAATCCAGTGGGGTGATTTCTAAAATTTGTAGGATGTGGAGGATCATAGACCTGTTTGATCTTTTAATAAAGCCATGGTTTTCTCTTCAGAAAAGTTCTTGAAATACGAATGGAGGCCTTTTTTGAGCCCCCATCCCAACTCCTGAAGGCCTTCTAATAATTCCTGGTTAATAAATTATTCTAATGGATCAAGTTAATGTATGATTTTAAAATGAAAGGGACTTGAGATACATACTCATGTGGAGTAGTCCACACATGTAAGAAAGTACCTAACATGGTAGGTGGTGTTGCTTTTCAACTGTGCTCTAAAAGAATATAAAAAGTGTACATTCCTTTCTCTATAATGTAAGAAGTCTGCAATAAAGGGTATAGCGCTGAGTACTGCTGGAACCCAAAGTAGAAAATCTTAAGCTAATCATATAGAATATGAAGGAACTCACTATCTCTGATAGCTGTCTTCCCTGGTGGCTGCCTGCAATGCGGGAGACCTGGGTTTTATCCCTGGGTCGGGAAGATCACCTGGAGAAGGAAATGGCAACCCACTGTAGTATTCTTGCCTAGAGAATCCCATGGACGGAGGAGCCTGGTGGGCTACAGTCCATGGGGTTGCAAAGAGTCAGACACAACTGAGCACTTTCAGTTTCACTTTTCATTATCTCTGATAGCCTGTTAAGTAAGTAAAAATTTTGTATTAGGGTCAAGATAATGCTAGTCAGGAGATTTCTTTAGACCTGACCTGTTCGTCTTGATGTGATAATAAGTAACATTAAGTTGGTCTGAGAATATAATATATGANTGCCTAGAGAATCCCATGGACGGAGGAGCCTGGTGGGCTACAGTCCATGGGGTTGCAAAGAGTCAGACACAACTGAGCACTTTCAGTTTCACTTTTCATTATCTCTGATAGCCTGTTAAGTAAGTAAAAATTTTGTATTAGGGTCAAGATAATGCTAGTCAGGAGATTTCTTTAGACCTGACCTGTTCGTCTTGATGTGATAATAAGTAACATTAAGTTGGTCTGAGAATATAATATATGACCTAATTCATAATTTCATAGCTTAGAAAAGAGCCAAATTTTAAAAGCTTGAATGATCAGGGTAGTATTTATCAAGTTTTAATAATTACTGAATACATGTAAATACATTAGTTTCAATGTTACTAGAAATTAAACAGTACGTGAAGAATCAGCTTATTCAGCCTGAAAGCATGCAACTGAACAGCATGTCTTCAGTCATTAGAGATGTAATCGTTGATCACATGATTGTGAAATAGGATTGTTTTGTAGAATTCTGGAGATGGAGTTGAGTCTTTTCTGTAATCTCAAAGTACAGTAGACCCTTCTCGGTTGTGGGCCCAAAGCCACAACCACTAAGAGCTTTAAACTGTCAGCAGCTGGAATCCCAACAAACTGCTGGATCAGACTTCATTAGCTAAGAACTTACATAGCCATGGGGAGGAAATGATTCCATGATTCCTGTACATAATAACTGGCCTGCCATCATTTGCAGAATACAGTCTAAAAGTAAAAAGAACTATTAAAAATCTTTGAACTTTATTTGGTAATTGTATGACCCTTGTGAGTATTGTGTTTCTGTTTTGGAACTCTTATTCTCAGATAAAATAAAATGATATTTACTGGTATATTTGTTTTCTATGGATGCTGTTAACAAAATCTTCATGCTGCTTCTACACCAAGAGGAAGAGGCTGTTGAATATATTGGATATTATATCTCTTTCAAATTTTTCTTTTAAGGGGTAGATTTAGGGATTGGCCTTGAGAAAGAAATAGATCCTACAAGAGGATCTCCCCACAGTTCACCACTGCTGTACTCAGAAAGCCTAGCCTTCATGTCTGTTTCACCTAAGACTTCCCATAACTCAGTTAAAAATTGATAAAATTCTTGTTTTATAGCAAAATGAAAGCTAACAGTTTTTCTTCACCCCTTTGGGCTTCTTCCCTCCCCTTTAGCCTATATTGTGCATCTGCATAAACCAGAGCTCCTTAGGAGATGACATTCCATCTTAATCTCATCAGTGGACACAAGGAGATACACTTCCTTCTTTTTTAATTTCATTTTGGTTTTATGCATTAAAAGTTTTAATTAGTACTCAGTCAAAAAGCCCACACACAAACAGATCCTCCCACACTCCTCCTAAGGGACTGTGATGACATGTGACCCACTATTCCTGTGGGTCTGGATTGCATAAACTCTAAATAGCATAAACGATCAATGTCATACTGTCATTTGACATAAACCCAAAGGCTTTCTCAGTGGTTCAGTGGTAAATAATCCACCTGCCAATGCAGGAGACACAGGTTTGATCCCTGGGTTTGGAAAGATCCCCTACAGTACAGGGGGATACAACCCACTCCAGTATTCCTGCCTTGGAAATCCCATGGACAGAGAAGCCTGGCAGGCTACAGTCCATGAGGTCACAGAGTCAAACACAACTGAGCGACTACCCTTCACCAATCCTCATCTTTGTCCCCAAAACTTTTGTGCTTTGACCTCTTAATTGGCAGAACATCCCCCCGAGCTTTCTGATTGTCTCCCAAATTATAATCCTCAAATTGGCTTGAATAAAATTTTCCATCTTTTTTCTTAGACTGTTAATTTTTTCTGTTGGCAAAGCTGTATATTAAAGCATTTTAATCCTGGTTGATTTCCTGTCTATAGGAACTGCAAGACCTAGCAGTTACCACAAGAAAAAAATTACCAGCTGAGAAATAGCAAAAGATTAAATAGAGGAAGCTCTTTCACACAGAAGCCTTGCCTAGTTCTTAAAACAGTACTTTTTGCTTTTCTGTAACTCCAACATGGGGGAAATACACAACTCTCCCAAAGGAACATACAACAAATCCCTGTTCCTTTGTACTCTACCACTGACTACCTCTTGACTACCCAGTTTTTACATAACTTTTGCAAGATCGTCTAATTGATTAGGCTGCTGATTTTGTTCTATAACATGACTCTGGGGTGCTTAAGAACAAAAACATTGATGGGAAGACCTAGAATGCTTCAGGAAAGCACCCAGTCTTATTGAGTTCTAAGGCAACAACAACAACTAAATTTCTGTCCTTGAAGTTCCCTACTAGACCCCAGAAGGCCAAGCACTACATGACAAGCCTCTAGGGACCATTTTAAGGAAACTTCAGTGGGCACGCTTTTCCTCTTGTATCCCTGATAAGGTGATTGTGTTTGTTCTTCCTTAGTTAAGAAGGCAGCATTATGTTTAGCCTTGGTTTTTGTCTTCTGCCTAAGTTGTAGCTCTCCAGGAAAACTTAAAACTGGAGTATAAAATAGACTGAACTATATCCCTTCCCTTGCAGCTGCATTTCTGCATGTTTCAACAGTGCTATAATGAATAACTTGAGGAATTTCTTCTAATTATAACCTGAAACTTCCTGGACTTTCTGAAGGTAAAGAGTATTTAAAATACCAATTCTGTAAGAATTAACAGCCTCTTATTTCATGCTATTCAAAATGTATCCCATGCGTTGCTACACTTGGGAAAACTGTGAAGTTCCATTGGAGAAGCTTCAGTTATGCTTGTATGAAGCTTCAAATACAGATGTTCCACTTGGGGATCCAGATAAAAACTAGAAATTTCCATGTAAAATTACAGTCACGGTTTAAATGTCAAGTCCTCGTAAAAGGTAGTGAGTGCTTTTAAAAAAAAAAAATTGCAGTCACAGGGCTTCCCTGGCAGTCCAGTGATTAAGATTCTGGGCCCAGTGCAGAGGGAGTGGGTTCAGTCCCAGGTTGGGAAACTAATATTCCATATGCTGCATGATGGCCAAAATAAGATAAAGGTCACAACCAAGTAGAGATTTTGAAATAAAATATGTTCTCCCTTATCTTTGTTGTTTGTTGTTGAGTCACTCAGTTTTGTCAGCTCTTTGCAACCCCATGGACTGCAGCATGTCAGGCTTCCCTGTCTTTCACCAACTCCTGGAATGCTCAAACTCCTGTCCTTCGAATCGGTGATGCCATCCAACCATCTCATCCTCTGTCGTCCCCTTCTTCTCCTGCCTTCAATCTTTCCCAGTATANGCAACCCCATGGACTGCAGCATGTCAGGCTTCCCTGTCTTTCACCAACTCCTGGAATGCTCAAACTCCTGTCCTTCGAATCGGTGATGCCATCCAACCATCTCATCCTCTGTCGTCCCCTTCTTCTCCTGCCTTCAATCTTTCCCAGTATAAGGGTCTTTTCCAATGATTCAGTTCTTCCCATCAAATGCCAAAGTATTGGAGCTTCACCTTCAGTGACAGTCCTTCCAATGAATATTCGGGAATGTTTTCCTTTAGGATGAACTGGTTGAATCTCCTTGCAATCCTAGGACTCTCAGGATTCTTCTCCAACACCACAGTTCAAAAGCATCAATTCTTCAGTGTTCAGCTTTATAGTCCAACTCTCATGTCCAAACATGACTACTGGAAAAACCATAGCTTTGACTAGAAAGACCTATGTCGGCCAAGTGATGTCTGTGCTTTTTAATATGCTGTCTAGGTTGGTCATAGCTTTTCTTCCAAGGAGCAAGTTTCTTTTAATTTCATGGCTGCAGTCACCATCTACAGTGATTTTAGAGCCCCCCAAAATAAAGTCTCTCAGTGTTTCCAGTATTTCCCCATCTATTTGCCATGAAGTGATGAAACCAGATGCCATGATATTAGTTTTCTGAATGTTGCATTTTAAGCCTGCTTTTTCACTCTCCCCTTTCATCAAGAGGTTCTTTAGTTCTTCACTTTCTGCCATAAGGGTGGTGTCATCTGCGTGAAAGTGAAGTTGCTCAGTCCTGTCAGACTGTTTATGACCCCATGGACTGTAGCCTACCAGGCTCCTCCATCCATGGGATTTTCCAGGCAAGAGTACTGGAGTGGGTTGCCATTTTCTTCTCCAGGGTATCTTCCCAACCCAGGGATCGAACCTGGTCCTCTTGCATTGCAAGTAGATGCTTTACCATTTGAGCCACCAGGGAAGCGTATCTGAGGTTATTGATATTTCTCCCAGCATTTTGATTCCTGCTTGTCTTTCATCCAGTCCAGCATTTCTCAGGATGTACTCTACATGTAAGTTAAATAAACAGGGTGACAATATACAGTCTTGACGTACTCCTTTCCCGATTTGGAACCAGTCTGTTCCATGTCCAGTTCTAACTTGCTTCCTGACCTGCATACAGATTTCTCAAGAGACAAGTCAGGTGGTCTGGTATTCCCATCTCTTGAAAAATCTTCCACAGTTTGTTATGATCCACACAGTCAAAGGCTTTGGCATAGTCAATAAAGCAGAAATAGATGTTTTTCTGGAACTCTCTTGCTCTTTCCATGATCTAGCGAATGTTGGCAATTTGATCTCTGGCTCCTCTGCCTTTTCTAAAAGCAGCTTGAACACCTGGAAGTTCATGGTTCATGTATTGCTGAAGCCTGGCTTGGAGAATTTTGAGCATTACTTTGCTAGCATGTGAGATGAGTGCAATTGTGTGGTAGTTTGAGCATTCTTTGGCATTGCCTTTCTTGGGGGTTGGAATGAAAACTGACCTTTTCCAGTCCTGTGGCCACTGCTGAGCTTTCCAAATTTGCTAACATTGAGTGCATCGCTTTCACAGCATCATCTTTTAGTATTTGAAATAGCTCAACTGGAATTCCATCGCCTCCACTAGGTGAATGATTAGTCTGATTCTTCCTAGGCCCACTTGACTTCACATTCCAGGATGTCTGGCTCTAGGTAAGTAATCACACAATCATGGTTGTCTGGGTCATGAAGATCTTTTTTGTACAATTCTGTGTATTCCTGCCACCTCTACTTAATATCTTCTGCCTCTGTTAGGTCCATACCATTTCTGTCCTTTATTGAGCCCATCTTTGCGTGAAATGTTCATTTGTTATCTCTAATTTTCTTGAAAAGATCTCTAGTCTTTCCAATTCTGTTGTTTTCTTCAGTTTCTTTGCATTGATCACTGAGGAAGGCTTTCTTACCTTTCCTTGCTATTCTTTGGAACTCTGCATTCAAATGGGAATATCTTTCCTTTTCTCCTTTGCCTTTAGCTTCATTACCGTCATTACCCCTACCATAGTTTGGCCTGAGGCCAAACAAAAGAACAGGATCTGGGGTCTAGTTCTCACCTAATTGATGTCTTTCAGGACTTCAAAGGTATGTATCAGATTGTTATGTATGTCCCTTGAGGAAGAACTGGGACTCTTTTATTTTTGAACTGTTTGATTTTTGACTGCTTTTCCTTTGTTCATGCATTCCCTTATGATAGTTGATGACCTGTTCAAGGGCAAGCACTATAAGCAGGCTTAGATCACAGAACGGCTTAGGCCAAAAATGGCTTCCCTCACGTTGGGACAGCTGTGCCTGGGTCACCCCCTACCATAGCTGCTTGCAGAGTCAATACAGATGACACAGTCCCACAAGATTGCCCCCTCCCTCACTTCCGCACCAATCTCAGGTACTACCTACAACTTCTGCCTGACTAAGTTGCAAATCTGCAATTCCCATAACCCCTTCCTTGGGTGTGATAATTTGCTAGGAAATCTCACAAAACTCAGGAGAGCATTTTCCTGACTATTATCTATCTATGTTAAAGGATGCAATTCAAGAACAGCTGTATGAAAGGACTGCATGGGTCAGTGTGTGTAGGGCTGAGAACACAGAACTCCCGTGCTTTGGAGGCTTCGTTATGTAGGTATACTCATACCTGAATACAGCATTGGTCAGTAGTGACTGAATTCAGTTCCCAGCCTGTCCTCAGATGGAAGGTTAAGGGATGGGGCTGAAAATTTCAACCCTGTAATATTGTGATTGGTTCCTCTTATGATATTCAGCCTCCATCTTTGGTTATCTAGGAGAGGATTTCTGAAAATTACCTTGTTACCATAAACTCTGCTGTGTTTGAAAGGCCTTGTTATGAATAACAAAACTCACAGCTCCTTTAGAACAGTTTCAGGAGCATAAAAGACCAAATAGTAGAAGTAAAGATCCTTCTGCTGTTCTTTTCACCTAGGAAATTACAAGTGTTTTAGGAGCTGTGTGCCGGGAATCAAGACCAAATACATCTTTCTTATATATATTACAGTATCACAGAGTTTTAGTTGATGAAATTAGGGCTTTTTAATCACCACAATGGATATTTGAAATAGGTTCTCATTGGTCAAATTAGTTGCATGAAGGCATTTGGATTAGTTGAGATAGTTTAGAGACATTTGAATGAACTTTCTTCATTTGCTGAACAACTGACTCTTTGAGATCTCTTTTGTGTCTGACTCTTTGCAATCCCATGGACTACAGCACTCCAGGCTCCTCTCTCCTCTGCTGTCTCCCAGAGTTTTCTCAAATTCATATATCTTGAGTCTATAACGGTATGTAACCATTTGTACCTACAACCTCAGAGACAGTCCTAAGGCTTAATTTGTGTGAGTAGTTCTGATTTCCTTTTAAGAATAGCAGAACATGTCAGATGTGATGAGGTCACCTGAAAGAGACTGGGATTTCATAGAGCTCAGAGCACAGAGCTGCACTTTTTGTGTCTACTTGCTAATCGCTTGCTAATTTTTTTCTTGTTTCATAAATGTGTATGTGGAAGAAGTTAGTCTGAGACTTCCTTTCATTTTAATTTGCTAGAGAAATTGGAAAGTAAGATACAGGAATAACTAACATTCACCTCTATCAAACTCGTGAAAGAGTTAACCATTACTGGCCAAAAAGAACCTAACAATTTGGTATATAGCCAGATTGACTCATTTGTTTCTTTTAAAACCCACTGTCCCCAAACTAGTTGTTATGCTGAGAGAGAAAAAAAAAAAAAGCCTTTGAAAAGACATTGTCATCAAGATGTTCTGTGAATTGGTGTTTTTAAGAAATATTTTAAGAACTTTTCCAATAGTGGTAAAAGAAAACTAGAGTGGCTGCCCTACTGGGATTGGTCCCTGGGACAAGATTTCAGCATTGACCTGCTCTTACGAACTAGGACAAGCTCAGAAACACAACTCTTTGTTGTTGTTGTTTAATTTGTTGACGTACTTATTTGGCTGCACTGGGTCTTAGTGGTGGCGCTCAGAACCTCTAGGTGTGGCCTGTGGGATCTAATTCCCTGACCAGAGTTGAACCCAGGCAGACTGCGCTGGGAGTACAGAAGCTTAGCCACCGGACTACTAGGGATGTCCCAGAAACCGGACTACTAGGGATGTCCCAGAAGCACAACGCTTCCAGGCCTCAGAAGGTGCCTCTGAGCAGACCCAACCCCTGCACAGCTAAAGCTCATTATTTGGGAAAACACACGGTTGGCTAAATCCATTGTGTGTGATTACTGGGTCTTTCTGTTATCTGTTCTCTCTGAAACTCTCATTCTGATCTAGGTTTCCCTTCTCTTAACTAAGCCTCCCACTGTACTCCAGTACTTTGGCCACCTCTTGCAAAGAGTTGACTCATTGGAAAAGACTCTGATGCTGGGAGGGATTGGGGGCAGGAGGAGAAGGGGACGACAGAGGATGAGATGGCTGGATGGCATCACGGACTCGATGGACGTGAGTCTGAGTGAACTCCGGGAGTTGGTGATGGACAGGGAGGCCTGGCGTGCTGCGATTCATGGGGTCACAAAGAGTCAGACACAACTGAGCGACTGAACTGAACTGTACCCCTACTCTTCCAAACGTCTCCAGTCTGCTTATCTGTCTTATTTCCATGATAAACAAAATTCCTCAGAGTGTTCACATCCCTTTCAGCTCCTTTTTCATTTCCCTAGTGATGAGGATGGTGAATGGTGAGGGACCTCTTAACTTTTACTCATAGATTACTATTTCCCTTACTTTTCGCCAAGAAAAATAACTTTTTCTTGATACACATGCCAGCTGGGTATAGCACTACCTACCCTCCAGTTTCCTAACGTCTACTGACTGCCTCGTCACCCCTCTATTTAATGTTTTCCTCTTGTCCTCACTCCTGTCATTGCACAGGGTCACTTTGGTAGCTAAACAGAGGTTCTATCAGACAACTTTGCCACTCAGTTGTTCTACCTGTCTGATATGTTTGTAATTTCCCTTCCACCCTGCAGGAGTAAGATTTTTTGTTTCATAACCCATTGACAATTCATTCCTATTGCAGGGCATAGATGACTGGGTCAGGGTTGTTCAAATAGCCCAAGCTGGACTGATTAAATCTCTCTTGGAAATTTGAACTCAGATAAGGAGATCAGGACTTCCCTCATGGCTCAGTCAGTAAAGAAACCACCTGCAATGCTGGAGACCTGGGTTTCATCCCTGGGTCAGGAAGATCCCCTGGAGAAGGAAATGGCAACCCACTCTTGTATTCCTGCCTGGAGCATCCCATGGACAGAGAAGCCTGGTGGACTACAGTCTATGTCACAAAGAATAGGACACAAATGAGTGACCAACACTTTCACTTTCAAGGAGACCAAGGGCTTACCAGGTGGCGCTAGTGGTAAAGAATCCATGTGCAATGCTGAAGAGGCAACAGATGTGGGTTCGATCCCTGGGTTGGGAAGATTCCCTAGAGGAAGGCATGGCAATCAACTCCAGTATTCTTGCCTGGAGAATCCAATGCACAGAGAAGCCTGACTCTAGTCCACAGGGTCAGAAAGAATTGGACATGATTGAAGTGACTTAGCATGGCAAGGAGACCAAGTCAGCTGGGGAACAGATTCATGCACAGTGAATGCTAGACCAGCCATCCACAGCCCAGGCCCACATGATCATAGAGCTAGGATGTTGCCAAACAGGCAAGGGTAGCAGAAGAAAGCCTATATGGTAAGAGGGGAGGCAAAATTATACCATCTTACAAAAGGAAGCTGAGATTGAGCCATCTCATAGTTTCCACCCTCTTAAAAGATGGAGCAATTAGACACAATTCCAAATTTTGAAGTTCTCATCACATATTATTTTCCTATTGCTGCTATAGTGAATTACCACAAACTTAATGACTTAGTGCGTGCTTAAGTCACTCAGTCCTGTTTGACTCTTTGCGAGCCCATGGCCTGTAGTCCTCCAGGCTCCACTGTCCATGAAATTCTCCAGGCAAGAATACTTGAATGGTTAGCCATTCCCTTCTCCAGGGAATCTTCCTGACCCATGGATCAATCCCGCATTTCCTATGTCTCTAGCAGTGCAGGTGAATTCTTTACCTGCTGAGCCACTGGGGAAGTCTTTAAAACAACCCACAGTTGCTGTCGTACAACTCTGGAGGTCAGATGTCTACCATGGGTCCCCAGGGCTCCATTCCTTCTGGAAGCTCTTGGAGAGACTAGTTCTTGCCTTTTTCAGCTTCTGGAGGCTGCTCAAGTTCCTTGGCTTATGATCTCTGCCCCATCCCCCCAGCTCTCTTCCTATTGTCATATCTCTTTCTTTCACTGTGACCCTCCTGCCTCTTTTAAGGACTCCTGTGCTTTTATTGGGGCACTTTGATAATTCACCCTGGAGAAGGAAATGGCAACGCACTCCAGTTATTCTTGCCTGGAGAATTTCGTGGGCAGAGGAGCCTGGCAGGCTATAGTTCATGGGATTGCAAGAGTTGGATATGATTTAGTACTATCTTTCTTTTCTGATAATTCAGGGTAATCTTCCCATCTCAAGATCCTTAATTTAGGCATATCTTTGAACTTGTTTCTCAGGTCCAAGCCCTAGTGCTTGTGGGTCAAGAGCAGTGGGGATGAAGGCACTCCTCCAATGTCCATGTAGCCGTTACTCTGTCTAGATCCAAGGAGTCACTCCATCTCCCATAATCTCCTCCCTTTTTCTTCCTATCTGTAGTCTGCTAAGAGGAGGTAGGGAGAGCAGAGTCACTCTCTGATGCTCTTTAGAAGAACCTTTCCAATTTGTGTCTTGAATGTCAATGCCAGTGCCTTGGGCAGGGTGTGTTTTCTCCTTTCCATCTTCTTGGAGGCAAGAGTTCATTAAAATACCTTACCAGGATAATCCTGACCATGGTCTCTGACTCATCCATCTGAGGGAGCCTACCCTGTCCATCACTATATGTGGTAAGCTTCCAGTAGTAAGTTTTTTGTATGTCCAAAATGCACGTGTGACATTTCTGGACCTGGTGTCTGGTTTGCTATTCCTGTTGCTGCACCTGAGTAACTGCTGTCTTTTCTGTATACCAGTGATGTGCTGAACTCCCCAGAAAGTAATATGTTCATTCTCCCAACTTAGCCCCAGCTTAATCTGACAGCTTGTCACTTACTCTAAAATTCTTTTAATGGAATCAGGGCACACAGAGATCAAAAAAGGTGAGGCAGTCACACAGCTGGTAATTCCTCGCGGCCTTGTAGGTATGGCAACTCACACACTAGCCCTTGCTGTTGTTTTTGTCCTATGTACAAAGTTGCTCACATTGTCAATGAGATTCTATTAAAATTCTCAAGATTGGGATTTTTCTGAGATTAGGGATAGACTCTTTTCCTTTGAGAATTATTTTAATTGGAAAAATATCATCACTAGTATCTTTTTTTTTTATTAAGCTTTTCTATTTTGTATTGGAGTACAGCCAATTAAGTGTGATAGATTCAGGTGGACAACAAAGGCATTCAGTCATATATATATATACATGGGGAATAGACTTTTTTTTTTTTAAGAAGAAAACCTTGCCAAATGATACATTTCTTTAGTAGCCACCTCTCAGTCTTTCCCTATTGAGCACACAAAGTAAAGCAAAGATATTTTTCCCCATGATATTTAAGTTAGAATTTGGCCTTCATAAGTGTAGGGAGGAAAGTGATCCATCAACAGAAGTGCGTATTTAGGTTTTACTCTTTGATTTTATGGAAAAAACTTCATGGACGTGAATTCTATGAGTTTGTTAAAATTAGCCAGGAAAGCCTGCTGTGGTGGGTAATGTATACTCAAATGAATGCACTGGCCGCCAGAGTCACATTATCAGTCAAGACACTCTGCTCTCTTTGTCCTGAGGAAACATTAGGTGCTCCCCAAGTGTCTAGAGATAAGATGTACAACCTCAGCCTCCCATGGGCAGCATTTCTCAGGAAATGGCAACTGTACCCACAGCCATTTTTTTTTTCCCCAAGAAAGCTTTTATTTCCATTTCATCCTCACAAGTAAGGGCCTAGTTCTCCCCTTCACCCATGTCTGAAGCTTCAGATGTTTTAGATAAAGTTTTACCAGTTCTCAAGCTCTATCTGAGATATAGACAGTAGGGTTAGGATTAAATAATTTAGGACTTCATATGTGCCCAGGGCTTCCCTGTTAGCTCAGTTGGTAAAGAATCCGCCCACAATGCAGGAGACTTGGGTGTGATTCCTGGGTCGGGAAGATCCACTTCAGAAGGGAAAGGCTACCCACTCCAGTATTCTTGGACTTCCCTTGTGGCCCCAGTGGTAAAAAAATCCGCTTGCAATTCAGACCTGGGTCTGATCCCTTGGTTGGGAAGATCTCCTGGAGAAACAAAAGGCTATCCACTCCAGTGTTCTGGCCTGGAGAATTGCATGGACTGTATAGTCCATGGGGTCGCAAAGAGTCAGACACGACTGAGCGACTTTCACTTTCATGTGCCCAGGTAGAGAGGCATGGACTGTGGGGGACCCATCTACTCACCACTTTCTTTCTCCTCCAGTATTCCATACTGTTCTGATGGTCTTGCTGGTGGACACCTAAATCTCCATGGTTACCCCAGATGGAAAATAGATACCGAAGTTATAGTTTGAGAATACCACCTTACAGTAGTCCTGGGACATATCCAGTTTACACAAACTAAAAAAATAAGGGAGTAATGATGAGCCCATGCTTGAAATCATTCCATCAATTTATATCTAATAGCCCACTCCAGTTCTAAAGTTTCTAATTAAAAAAAAATTTTTTTTGCCCACACTACTCAGCTCGTGGGATCTTAGTTCCCTGACCAGGGATTGAATCTAGAACTAACCACTGGACCATCAGAGAATTCCCTAAAAAACTGGATTTATAAGTGGGATAGAAAGCTCTGTAATTCCACAGACCCTCAACTAGCAAAAGCAACAAACTGTTCCTATTCTTTTTATCTCTGGAATTGTATTACACTGACCCCAAGCCTTCTGGGACTTCCCCTGTGGCACCAGAGGTAAAGAACCCACCTGCCAATACAAGAGACATTAGAGATGTGGGTTCAATCCCTGGGTCTAGAAGATCCCCTGGAGGAGGTAATGGCAATCCACTGCAGTGTTCTTGCCTGGAGAATCCCATGAACAGAGGAACCTGGCAGGCTATGATCCATGGGGTGGCAAAGAGTAGGACACGACTGAAGTGACTTAGCACGCATGCACCCAAGCCTTCCACACAGGTGTGAGGGTGTCCTATGTAGGTCCAGTATTGGTGCAGGGACACTGAGTTACATACAGAATGCTCAACATATAGAATGCCCACCAGAATGCTCAGTTCAGTTACACACAGAATGCTCATCTGCAGGCTTCTTCGTCAGTACCAGTATGGAATGGCTCTACCCCTCTTGCAGTGCCCAAGGCTGCCGAGGGTCATCAGAGGAGAGAGAAAACATGGTGGTTCCCTAGCGAAAGTGTAACCTCAAGTGAAAATGGTGAGAAGGACTGGAAATCCAGATCCTTAAAAACAACAGCCTGCCTGTAACTCCCAGGTATAACATCTCTAGTGCTCTACAGTGGATGGGACAGGGCCAGTGTTTGAGCAAGTATTCCAAGCGGTTGTGTTTGCCTTTGGCTGAGATAATAAGTACACACATGTTTAACACGGATGCAGTACATTAGAAGAGCTCCACAGGGAAGTTTCAGATGTGTTTCTCTAAAGCTGTCTACTGCTTTAAAGTATCTTGTTCTTCCAAAGACTTATCAAACACAATGAGATTGTCTTGATGTACCATTGTGTCCAAGGAATTTGCATTCCCAAGCACTTTCTCCAGATCAGGTGCTGAAAGGTAGTTGGGGTCCCCAAGACTTAGTGTTTTTCTCTCTAAAGTGTAGAATTAATTATTTTTTCCCTCTAAGCTAGATGTTTCCTTTATTTTATCTTAATTTTCCTTTTTTTCCTCCATTAGATGCCTACAAGATTTTTCTTCCCTTTTATTCCCAGATGTCTTCAGATATTATGTACCCACTAGCCTTTGTCTGGGGACAGGGGTCTTCAAATGGCTGTAAAACAGTATCTGTTCAGTTGGTCTAAGGGGTCAGACGGCACGTCTGCCACAGTCAACTAAGACTTTGCCTGCTCTGAAGGGAAAGATTCTTTCCTGCTTTTTTGGGAAAGAAATTGTGGACCTGTGGCGATATTAAATCAAACCTTTCTCACTTCATGCAGAATATTGAAAGGAAAGGGGTTGGTTCCCCCTTTCTTCTATTGTAGACAGTTATCACCCAGAGCAACATTAGAATGAAACTTTGCTCTAAAATACTGACCTAAGAACATTCTGACTTAGGGGAGGAAGGCAAAATTGTACAGAAGCTTGTGGGAAGGGTCATTTGACATTTCAGTTCAGTTCAGTCACTTAGTTGTGTCCAATTCTTTGCGAGCCCATGAACCACAGCACACCAGGCTTCCCTGTCCATCACCAACTCCCGGAGTTTACCCAAACCCATGTCCATTGACTCGATGATGCTATCCAACCATCTCATCCTCTGTCGTCCCATTCTCCTCCTGCCCTCAATCTTTCCAAGCATCAGGGTCTTTTCAAATGAGTCCGCTCTTCGCATCAGGTGGCCAAAGTATTGGAGTTTCAGCTTCNGTACATCATGAGAAACGCTGGAATGGAAGAAGCACAAGCTGGAATCAAGATTGCCAAGAGAAATATCAATAACCTCAGATATGCAGATGACACCACCCTGAAGGCAGAAAGTGAAGAGGAGCTCAAAAGCCTCTTGATGAAAGTGAAAGAGGAGAGCGAAAAAGTTGGCTTAAAGCTCAACATTCAGAAAACTAATATCATGGTATCTGGTCCCATCACTTCATGGGAAATAGATGGGGAAACAGTGTCAGACTTTATTTTTTTGGGCTCCAAAATCAGTTCAGATGGTGACTGCAGCCATGAAATTAAAAGACACTTACTCCTTGGAAAGAAAGTTATGATCAACCTAGATAGCATATTAAAAAGTAGAGACCTTTGCCAACAAAGGTCCGTCTAGTGAAGGCTATGGTTTTTCCAGTGGTCATGTATGGATGTGAAAGTTGGACTGTGAAGAAAGCGGAGCACTAAAGAATTGATGCTTTTGAACTGTGGTGTTGGAGAAGACTCTTGAGAGTCCCTTGGACTGCAAGGAGATCCAACCAGTCCATCCTAAATGAGATCAGTCCTGGGTGTTCATTGGAGGGACTGATGTTGAAGCTGAACTCCAATACTTTGGCCACCTCATGCAAAGAGTTGACTCATTGGAAAAGACCCTGATGCTGGGAGGGATTAGGGACAGGAGAAGAAGGGGATGACAGAGGATGAAATGGCTAGATGGCATCACCAACTCGATTGGACATGAGTTTGGGTGAACTCCGGGAGTTGCTGATGGACAGGGAGGTCTGGCGTGCTGCAACTCGTGGGGTCGCAAAGAGTCAGACACAACTGAGCGACTGAAATGAACTGAACTGAAGATTATGAAATTTAAGAAGAAAATTTGGAATTTTAAAATCTCATGACTAAAAGTTTCTGTTTTTAGGAGTGATGAAATGATACTTTTATGTGTACATTACCGTATAATAGTTGTGTAACAAGCATATACAGAAGGCATTCTGTTTGAATTCTAATCTTTCTCAGTGATGTTCATGTGCAGACTGTCTTCCTCTTCCTTTGCATTTCAGTCTAAATGAATAGACTATCAATTGTTTTCAGCTCACTGGTGTTAATTTTATCACTCCAGTGTATTTTTTCCAGTTGACTTCCATGTATTAGCTTAGAAAGCAGAACTGGAAGGAACTTTAGAAATCAGCAAGAAACCAAGTTTTCAGATCTTTGGTTTATTAGATCAACGACCCTTTCAAGCAGAGAGGGTTTAATCATATCTTGGTCACATAATCTGTAATTAATAGATTCTGGGGCTTCCCTGGTGGCTCAGCTGTAAAGAATTTGCCTGCAATGCAGGAGATGCAGATTTGATCCCTGGCTCGGTAAGATTCCCTGGAGAAGGAAATGGCAACTCACTTCAGTCTTCTTGTCTGGAGAATCCCATGGACTGAGGAGCCTGGTGGGCTACCATCCATGCAGTGGTAAAGTTGGACACAACTTAGCAACTGAGCATGCACAAACACACAGGTTAAAGCCTGGGTCAGCCAGTCTCCGGATTGAACTGTCTTTTTGCCAAACACACCCTTTCAGAAAAAAATTTTTTTCAGTAGATTTCCAATGATATCATAGGCACCAAATTTGGGTCAGTTTTGGGTTGGCGATGTTTTACTTAATAAGGACATTCAAGCCACCCCTAAGATCAGGTCATTATTGCTTCATAGAAGGAAGAATGTTTTAACACCAAATGGGTAAGAAGATTTGTTCTCAGAACCAGTGGCAATCTTTTACTTTAGTAATTTAATTTCATGTAAGAAATTAAATTTCTTACATGATTTCTACATTGTTCATTTCACCTAGAGCAAATGAACTCTTCTTTGTTGGTGTTCCAAGAGCCGTATTAGAGAGTCACTGATCTATGACAATCTCTCCCTTTTTTCAAATGGACAAACTGAGGCCCCAATAAATTTAGTGATATGTTTGAGGTTGTATGTCCAATGAGTAGCAGAGAACTGAGTTTTCCTTTTCAGTTTCAATAGTTAGGAATATGGATGGTTTTCTCCCACTCTTTTCAGCTGTTGCTAAATGAAGGCCTTTAAAGCAAAGAAGAATCGGTATATGGCAGGCAGATAGTAGATCTCATAATGAAAATTTCAATCCTCAACCTAGATAGCATATTTAAAAGCAGAGACTTTACTTTGCCAACAAAGGTCCGTCTAGTTAAGGCTGTGGTTTTTCCAGTGGTCATGTATGGATGTGAAAGTTGGACTGTGAAGAAGGCTGAACGCCGAAGAATTGATGCTTTTGGACTGTGGTGTTGGAGAAGACTCTTGAGGGTCCCTTGGACTGCAAGGAGATCCAACCAGTCCATTCTAAAGGAGATCAACCCTGGGATTTCTTTGGAAGGAATGATGCTGAAGCTGAAACTCCAGTACTTTGGCCACCCCATGCGAAGAGTTGAGTCATTGGAAAAGACTCTGATGCTGGGAAGGATTGGGGGCAGGAGGAGAAGGGTACGACAGAGGATGAGATGGCTGGATGGCATCACTGACTCGATGGATGTGAGTCTGAGTGAACTCCAGGAGTTAGTGATGGACAGGGAGGCCTGGAGTTCTGCGATTCATGGGGTCGCAAAGGGTCAGACATGACTGAGCGACTGAATTGAACTGTGTCATTATGGCAGTTTGATTTTCTGTCAAATCTATTTTGTTTTGTTTTCTTTTGTTTTTTTTCCTTTTTTACTGTTTTGTTTTTATTTTTCTCCAGCTTTATAATTAAAAAATGAAATTGCATATTCTTAAGGTGAACAACCTGATGATTTGATATGCTAATCCAGTGTGAAATTCTTGCCACAATCAAGATAATTAACATATCCATCTATTCCCATAGATAACATTAGTGTATATATGTGGAAGGCCTATTTTGTTTCTGAACCCTAGTTAGGTTATTCTGGGGAAAGAAATCATGTTTACTGAACACATGCTTTATGGCGGGCACTTTGTGAGGCGTTTTGCACACTTGTGTCATCTTTGCTTATCTCACAGGAAGGAGTGAAATCTTTATGAATAACATTAAATGCCTAAGTTTTCCACACCACTGATCTTCATGATGTTTGATATTTTCTTTAGAAGTGCAAAACAATACCTTCTTGCCAATGGAATTAACCATATTATTGTCTATGCTGCTGCTGCTGCTAAGTCGCTACAGTCGTGTCCAACTCTGTGCGACCCCATAGATGGGGGCTCACTGTCTCTGGGATTCTCCAGACAAGAACACTGGAGTGGGTTGCCATTTCCTTCTCCAATGCATGAAAATGAAAAGTGAAAGTGAAGCCGCTCAGTTGTGTCCCACCCTCAGTGACCCCATGGACTGCAGCCTACCAGGCTCCTCCGTCCATGGGATTTTCCAGACAAGAGTACTGGAGTGGGGTGCCATCGCCGTCTCCATTATTGTCTATATATGTATACAAATTCTCTCTAGTTCTTTTACTATAGCTGTCGTCAAAGGAGGGGCTTTTTAGAAGCACCAAACAGTAGAACTGGGGGAGAGAAATAAATTGTGATGAGCTAAATTTGTGTTCAGATTAATGAAGGAGGAAGGGTAGAAGGTTCATCAATGTCATTTCATCTTTTGGAACCATTTCCAATTTAAGAAAAGTGAATGAAAATCCCCAGGGCAACCAGTCTGACATGTCCACCAGAGGGCGTTCGACACTGTCAGATTGCAGTGGTTCTCTCTCCAGTAAAATTATAGCACCACAGGTTTTCTGTAATTATGTATTTTCTTTCTGTCCATCCTTAAATTTTCAGAATAAGTTCACTAGGCAGACACTTTATTCTTTAATGTGTCTTGACTTCTGATGCTCTAACAACATTTCATGTAAAACAAATAGTCCTTTTATGAGGTTAGAGTATATACTATATATGAAGTGTTGACCTTTACCTTGAGATTGCTTCCTAGGACAAACTTTCTAGAGCATTCCATCAAGATGATTCTGCAGGATGAACATGCCGCTCGAATGCCCTCAGGCTCCCGTTTCCAGTTTTCTCATTCCATGCCAGCTGTTCTGTACAGTCAAAACTTAAATTCCTTTCTCTTTGATGAATTTTTTCCTGGCCCCTTGGTTATCAGGGAACTTCCTTCTAAAGTATTTTGGTGTCAGATTCAAAGTCTCCACTTAGTCCTGTCTTGTCTAATATCATTAACTTCTCAAGTGTTTCTTTCCTCCACCAAGTCGAGGACTCCTGGGGAATAAACAATTGAAAACTTTCTCCCCAGGCCACAGTGATACCATTGTGGATGGTATGATTCAAGGATGAAACTGTGGTCTCCATAACTTACCCATTTTGTGAGAATTCCAGCTCCCCCAGATTCTTCCAAACTGGTTCTGCTTAGAGTCTGCCTAGACTTTCTTCTGTGTGTTTCTCATTCAGTTGGAGTGGCTGTCAGGGGTCCACGCTCTTTCTTCCCTCCGGCAGGGACACTGCTGCTGCCATCAGACGCACCTAGAGTCCCTGCTGTGTGGGTGGTCCATGCCAGCTCTGCAACACTACCGGGGCTGCCCTCCAAAGCAGGCCTTCTTTCTGACTTCTTCAGCAGATGTGGTCCCTTTGGCCTCCCTGCCCAGGCCTCTGTGCTACAAAGGAGATCTGAAGGGGATGGGTAGTTGTAACCTTCGCTTGTGCTATGTTAGGAAGCATAACTCAATACAGTATAAACTTGCATCATCACAGAAATCTTAGAAAAGTAGGTATTTTGGTGCTTAGTACTGGTGGCTCCTGCAATGCAGGAGACCCGGGTTCAATCCCTGCGCTGGAAAGATCCCCGTGGAGGAGGGCATGGCAACCCACTCTAGTATTCTGGCCCGGGAAACTGAGTAACTAACATTTTCACTTTTTACTCTTTGTATACCCATATCCTTAATGAAAAGCCATCCTTTAAAAGTCTCCAATTTACAAAATTTGCTCTTACTTTATTTTGACCTTTCAAACCCACATGAGTGAGATTTAGAAGTTTTTGTATTTTAGACCCTCCTTGATCACCTCTGTTATTTTGGTTGTGCTAGCTTAGTAAAATGAACTGAATTACCTGCCAATAAAGTTGTTTGTTCCTAAAATCTTTTATTAGAGGTAATTAGTTGATAGCATTCAATTCCTTTCAACTTTGTCGATCTTTTTTGTTTGGTATTTTTCTTGACTTAGTTTTTATTGTATATATATGTTTCCTCTCAACCATTTATTTTGTGGAGATTTTGGAATTTATTAGCACAGGCTTGTAGATTGTAATTATTTAATTTCAGAAAAATCCATCTCTCTTTTCACTGTAAGGCCCTCCCTTCCTGTCCCTAGGACTTAAGCATGAGTACGTAGGAACAGGACTGGAAGAATGTCTCAGAAACTGAAATTGAGCTTGACTTATTTCCTCATCTCTCATCAGCTGTGAACCATACATGATTTGAGGTATGTTATTCTATTTGTCAAAAATTAAATTATTATAGAAAAGAATCTGTTTGTTTGTTCTCCTGCATTTGTAGACTGTGATTCCTATGTACCGTTCCACAGCTAGCTTTTTTATTAGAATTAATGATTTATTTTCCAGGAAGCTCTCCAGTTCCTCCTACAAATAATACTCTAGACTGAATTCAGGTTCCCTTTTTTTCATACAATCGCAGGTATGTCTGAGTCCTAGGATGTGATCTTTCAAGATGACGTCTATATGACATACATTGGAGCTCTTCAATGTGGCTCCAAATTGAAAAATTATCAGTAGGCAGAAGATATACGAAGTTGGACTCAGAATCAGTGTAAAAAGGATTTTTAATAAATCGTGTCCCAAGCTAGGATGGGCTTCTTGGATGGTTATATTCTCATCATTGGAGGTATCTGAAAATTGACTAAATACTCATTCAGTGAATGTTTCAGAAGGGACTCAAGCCTTTGAGGGTAGCAATTCAACTGGGTAGTAGTCTCATCCTGTTCTGGGAGTCTATGGTTATACTCCCACGGTGTGGTTAATCTGAAACCCATCTCCAGGAGATGGGTATGGTTAATCTCCCACAGTGCACAGTTAAGTGCCTTATCACCGAGTGAGCAGGAAGTCAAAATTAATAAACTAAAAGTAATCTGCAATAATACTTCAGTGTTATAGGAAGCAGAGAAACAAACATGCGTGATGGAATCTGGCTCAGGCTGTTTCTTGGGTTTAGAGAGACCATGGAAACTATAAACAAATACTATTCCTGATGTTAGTAATGTTAAAAAAAAAAATTCAGCTGAGTAATTTGAAGATCATATTGCCTTTATTCAGTGATTGATGAGTTGGGCAGCATTTCACCTAACAAAGAGAAAGGAGCTCCCAGGAGGTGTACAAAAATAAAACTTTTTAAAGGCAGAAAGTGGGTGGGACTAGGAAGTTATAAATGAAAGAATTTCTTTTTTTCCCCAGCAAAATCACCTTCCTTTGAGGGAAGAGTGGGGTCTGCCTTGCAGATTACCTCACCAGTACTAATCAGGTAATTCCCCAGTTTGACTAGTTAAAGGCCACATTCCTGGGAGATAGTGAAACTGTAATTAAGTCTTGGCTTGCTGACATGGGACTCAGCATAAGTTTCTCCATTTGGTGCTTGTTATTTCTTTCTGAACAATACTAATCGTAGTAACCCTTGATGATAACTGCCATCAACTGAGCCCCTACATATGGACCGTCTACAGCAAGCATTTTGTCCATGATATTTTATTTATAGTTCACAAGTGCTCTGTGAAATAGACATCATTTGCCCCATTTTATGAACTGGTACCCTATAGTTAAAATAAGGAAACTGCTTTTGAGAGTCCTTTGGACTGCCAGGAGATCAAACCAGTCAATCCTAAAGGAAATCAATCCTGAATATTCATTGGAAGGCCTGATGCTGAAGCTGAAGCTCCAATACTTTGGCCACCCGATGCGAAGAGCCAGCTCATAAGAAAACACCCCGATCCTGGGAAAGACTGAAGGCATGAGGAGAAGGGGATGACAGAGGACGAGCTGGTTGGATAGAATCACCAGCTCAATGAACATGAGTTTGAGAAAGCTCCGGGAGATGGTGAAGGACAGGGAAGCCTGATGAGCTGCAATCCATGGGGTTGCAAAGAGTCGGACATGACTGAGTGACTGTACAACAACAACAAGCATTGTGTATGCAGATGGATTGTAAGAATGCCCACATATGATCCTCTTAGCCCTGGAGATGGGTTGCTGCTGCTAAGTCACTTCAGTCGTGTCCGATACTGTGCGACCCCATAGACAGCAGCCCACCAGGCTCCCCTGTCCCTGGGATTCTCCAGGCAAGAACACTGGAGTGGGTTGCCATTTCCTTCTCCAATGCATAAAAGTGAAAAGTGAAAGTGAAGTCGCTTAGTTGTGTACGACTCTTAGCGACCCCATGGGCTGCAGCCTACCAGGCTCTTCTGTCTATGGGATTTTCCAGGCAAGAGTGCTGGAGTGGGGTGCCATTGCCTTCTCCAGGAGACGGGTAGGAAGAGCATGAAACACTTGGATTTCCAGACCAATTATCTTTGACCAAGTGCTACGTCTCCCCAGTGTTCTATAGAAATATAATTCTCTATGCCTACCAAGACATGAAAATTGGAAAGCACATCAAACTACCTAGCTAAGGGGACAAGCTTTGGTAGAGCCTAATCAGAGACCTCACCATCTTTAAAGATTTGAGATGTGATGTTACAGAAATGTCAAGTCCTTCAGATGGAAGCAGAGGGAGGCAGTAGAAGATGGCTAATTATGTTACATGGGTTTCAGATAGAAGATGTAGATTTGAACACTTCAGCACCTCAGAGGCTGGACTTAATGTATGCTAGACTCATTGGAAAAGACTTTTATTCTGGGAAGGATTGGGGGCAGGAAGAGAAGGGGATGACAGAGGATGAGATGGCTGGATAGCATCACGGACTCAATGAACGTGAGTCTGAGTGAACTCCGGGAGTTGGTGATGGACAGGGAGGCCTGGCATGCTGCGATTCATGGGGTTACAAAGAGTCAGACATGACTGAGCGACTGAACTGAACTGAACTCAGCAAACTTAAGATTGAGTTCTGTTGTCAGTCTGCCTGGATTTAAAACCAGACTCCATCCCTTACTAGCTGTTTGACTTTGGGAAAATTATTCTGCTTCTATGTGCTTCAGGCTTCTCATTTGTGAAATAAAGATTAATTTACTGAATAAGTCAAGAAATATCTGCTGAGAGACTTCTGTTAGGTACTATTCTAGGGTAAGAAAATGCAGCAGTGAATAAAGTACTTGATCTCTGAGTTTATCCTACTTGGAGTTCTTGAGCTTCTTGGGTGGGTAGATTACTTTTTTCAACTTTATTGAGATATAATTGAATATAACTTTGTGTAACTTTAACAATGCATTATGTATAATGCGTTGATTTGATAAGCTTGTCTATTACCATGTGATTATTACGGTAGCACTAGCTAACACTTCCATCATATCATATAATTACCACTTCTTTTTTGTGGTGACAACATGTAAGATTTATACTCTTAGCAGCTTTCAAATATATAGTAGTTTTATATTGCATATATGATACAGTATATGCCTTCTCTCTCTGACTTATCTCACTTTGCTAATGTCTTCAAAGGGGCTTCCCTGGTGGCTCAGATGGTAAAGAATCTGCCTGCAATGGAGGAGACCTGGATTTGACCACTGGATCAGGAAGATACCCTGGAGAAAGGAATGGCTAACCATTCCAGTATTCTTGCCTGGAGATCCCATGGACAGAGGATCCTGGCAGTCACAGTCCATGTGGTTGCAAAGAGTTGGACATGACTGATTGACTAACACTTTCAATTTCTTTCATTTTCATTGTTGTTAAGGACCATCAATTTGGTTGCATATGCCAGTTTTTTGTTCTTATGTCTGAATAATATTTTGTTGCATAAATATTTGCTATATCTTCTTTAACCATTCATACATTAACAGACACTTAGGTTACTTCCCCATAGCTTGGCTATTATAGATGATGTTGCAATGAATATGAGAGTTCATATATCTTTGAGATCCTGTTTTTATTTCCTCTGGATATACTCAGAAGAGGGATTGCTGGATCATGTGGTAGTGCTTTTTAAAAATTCTTTGAGGAACCTCCATGTTATTTTCCATAGTGTCTGTGCCAATTTACATTCCTGTCAACAGTGTGTAAGTGTTCTCTTTTCTCCACATTCTTGTTATCTCTTGTCTTTTTGATGATTTCCATTCTAGTAGGTATGGGGTGATATTTTACTGTGATTTTGGTTTGCATTTCCACGGTGATTACTGAGAATGAGCATCTTTACAGGTATTTGTTGGTCATTTTTATGTGTTCTGTAGAAAAATGTCTGTTTAATTTCTCTACCCATTTGTACATTGGATTGTTCGTATTTTTCCATTGATTTGTAAAATTCTTCACATATTTTGAATATTAATTCCCTTATCTGATATATGTTTTGCAAACATTTTCTCCTGTTCCATAGATTTAGTGTGAAGTAGTTCCACTTGCTTATTTTTGCTTGTTACTTGTGTTTTTTGTGTCAGAGATTTTCTTCTATGTTTTCTTCTAGGAGTTCTACAATTTCAGGCCCTCCATTTACGTTTTTAACCTATTTTGAGTTAGCTGGTTGGGGGGAGGTTAGAAATAAATGTCCAATTTTTCTTCTTTTTCTTTTTTTGGTATGTGATTATTTCATTTTTCTAACATTTATTTAAGAAAGTATCCTTTCCCCACATAAGTATTCTTTGGCTCCCTTGTCAAATATTAGTTAACTGTTAGATTAATTTTTTATACCAAATCTGAGAAGTTGTTAACAACTGTTTACTCACATTTTTTTTCTGCCACTTTCTCTTTATTCTCTACTTCCATGACTTTCACTGTGCATATTTTGACAGTTTGATGGTTTCTCATAGGTACATGAAGCTCTTTTCATTTTCTTCATTAGTTTTTCTTTCTTTTACTTAAACTAGATAATCTCAATTGACCTGTTTTCTGATTCTTTTTCTTCCAGCTCTGCTATGAAGGAGCAGCAGAGAGTAATGTTCGAGGTGATGTTACTTTCTCTCTGGTACATATGGAAGCCCTCCGAGGAGGTGACATTTGACTTGTGACTTGATAATGGTTAAATAAATGCTTCCTAAACATGGTAGGCTGTCCTCAGGCTGAATTGTAGATTCTCATTCCATAGGTTGGAGAAGGGGATCAATCCTTCCCTGGTGATCTCCATAAATGAATGCATTTGATGGACATTTCTGTGGTTTCTACTTGAGCTCTTCAGATATGCAATACAAATAAACGTTCTAGTTCTGAGGGCTTTATTTGTTAAAATTACTCATTGCTGATAGTTCTAAAATCCCTTGCATTTGCACAGAAACCTTTATTATTTAGGCAGACTTGAGTTTTTTTTTAACACGAAGAAGTGGGAGGACTTAATTGTAGTTTCAACACACATTGGCATGCTTGGAACAATTCAGAAGGAAGTAAAAAAATTTTGAGAATGTAAGCCAAGATACTTATTCCATCTTAATAATGTTGTGACTTGATGTTTATTTTACTGCTAAATATTCCCATAAGTATCAGGTAATTGGGCTTTATTCTATGGCCTGAAGGCCAATATTTCTGAACTTGGTGAAACCAACTGAAAAAGATGAATTCCAAAGATGGAATCTCTCCACGGAAAATGTGTTGCTTCCAGCCCTTGGTATTCACACCTAAGGCCTGTTGGCAGCTGTTCTTTGGCCAGCTGAAACAAGTATGCTGCTACGCAAAGGTAGTTTCTATGGAAACCTGAACTCAAAAGATACTGAGGCTTTGATGATCAAAGGCAACACCCTGAATTGTTTGGAGAGCCCAGTGAAGGCCTCAGAATTTTATTGTTCTCCACAGAAAACAGAACTTTATTGTTCTCCACTATAGCCAAGACTTTCAAATGTTTTCTTCTCCAAGTACATTAGAGCCATGCAGACGAGATAGAATTTTGAATTTTGCTTGTGAATTTACCTTTTCTAATTATTTTACCAGCTACTTTACAACATGTATCTCTGCCATAAAGAATATTAGCATCTTTCATTTTCCCTTTCTCATCTTTATTTGATTAAATATGTGAAGCCATAAGACACATAGAATATGCTGAACTTGTACTTTTGGTCTCAGATAATGATTCCTCCCTTTCATAAATCATGGATAATATATTCAGTATATCATTTTTTTCACACTTTAAAAAATAAATACAAATGACCACATTGCCAGATGCACACACAGCTGATTGCAGTTGTGCCCTTAGAGATTTGATCTACAACAGTGTTCCCTTATATAGTGTAGTCTTTGAACTGATTCCTTTAGTACTTATGACTCAAACTCTGTTATCACAACCTTAGCAGAAATTAAAGTACAAGAAAATATTTTCCCATGAATGTATCTTCCCAAGAGTACATTTTGTGTTTATTTTGTGGATCTTGATATAGATTATGTTTCTTCTAACAAGTTTCTGTTTTATAAAAGCTCTGTTGAATAACAATGGGGAGTATTCTTCCTCGTTGATAGATATTGTCAAGATAACATATCTGAATTTATGTATTTATCTGTGGGCATTGATGTTCTTGGTTTCAGGGCCATTNTCCCCTATGGAAGATAGAAAATATATTTGAATGACTGAATAGATAAATTTTTGTCGATGATCATCACTCAAATTGAAATTGTCATTTTCTTGAAAGATGGGGAGGGATTTGCTATTTTAAACCTAACTGAAGAGTAGAGATAGGTAATAGTGCATCCATTGAAAGACTGTAATAGAAGAAAAATATACATATCTAATCAGTCAAACAGAAATGAGAAAAGAACTTTGCTGTCTCCTCTCACCGGTCAGATTGGAGAATTCTGGCTCCTCTCACTGGTCAGGTGAACTACTTCTGGGTATTTATTATGTGAACGCGTTCATCATTCCTTGTTGGTACCATCACGCAGGTGAAATTCGGGAATACAAAGATGACAAAGGTCATTTGAGCCTCAAGTTTCTTACGATCCAGTGAAAAGACAACTTTGCGAAAAATTAATCAGAGTATAATATAATTAACAACTTTTATGCTAGTGATGTAAACCAGAAGAGGGATTGTGTTCATCGATATTATCTTAGGATATTAAGAAGGGCTTCCCTATGAAGATAAGTTGAAATGCAAGGATGTATAAACCTTTTTTTCCAGGCAGAAAAAGAGGAAAGGCATTGTGGAAGGAGGAGTGCAAAGGATCCCCAGTGGGTGAATGTGGGAAAGTGCCGTGCTTGACCTCTTGGGGGAGAGAAAATGAGACAAGGTAAATGCGGGCTTACCAGTGCAGACATGGAAGCCAGCTAGGCTTTCAACCAAGAAATCCCTGATTGGACATGGACTGTTGAAAATGATATCTCTGATAGGGCCTTGTAGAATTAATTGGGTGGGGGCGGTATAAGGAGACCAGATACAAAGGGGAGGCAATGTTATCTAATTCTGTGACTGATTTTTTCATACAGATTCCAAAAATGTTGCTAAAAATAGGTTTTAGAAAAGCTAATTTCATCTCAAGCTGGTGGCCTAGGCAAAAGTATATACAGATAAAAAGAAGTTGCATGCAATGAGAGAGTGGTAGGTCTAGGAACTGTACAAGGAAAGAATAAAAAGCTCTTTAGTTTTATTTATTTATTTTATTATTGGCTGCGCTGAGTCTTCGTTGCTGTGTTCGGGCTTTCTCTAACTGCAGTGCGCTGGTCCGCTCTCCAGTTGCAGTGTGCGGGCTTCTTGCTGTGGCTTCTCCTACTGTGGAGCGCAACACAGGCTGTAGGGCGCGTGGGCTCAGCAGTTGTGGCGCCCTGGCTTAGTTGCTTCTCAGTGTGTGGAACCTTTCTGAACCTGGGAAGGGCCCATGGCCTTGCTTTGGCAGGCATATTCTTAACCGCTGGACCACTGCAAAGTCCTAAAAACTCTTTGAAAGAAGACATTCAGAAAATTATTTGTCTGATGTAGATATATCAGAAGCAGTTACAATATTATCTTTTAGCCAAGAGAGAGGAATGAGAGGACGTAGAGAAGGTATATCCATATTATGCATTTATTTATTTATTCTGCATGATTTAATATTAAAAGAAAAATATATAGGCAAGGAACTTAAAAAAATAGGCATATCCCTCAACCTTCAATAGGCAAACTCCTCAGCTACCAATATCCTGCACCAGAGTGGTACGTTTGTTAAACTGATGAACCTACATTAAGGCATTATCTTCACCCAGAGTCCCTGCTTCATAGTAAGATTCAGTCTTGGTGTTGTATTTTCCATGGGTTTGGACAAGTGTGTGATGTCATGTATCCACCATTACTGTGCCTTTCAGAATGGTTTCACTGCACTAAAAATCCTCTGCACTTTGTAAAACTTTTTGATAATCAATTACATTTTTAAAGAAAAATGTGACATACATATGATATATGTATGTAAAAATTAGAATTAAATTCTGCAGCTTGTTTTTTGTTTTCTGAGTTTTTTATTTTTTGGTCGCACTTAATGGCATGCAGAATCTTAGTTTCCCAACCAGGGATCAAACTTGCACCTCCTGCAGTGGAAGTACAGTGTCAACCACTAAACTGCCAGGGAAGTCCACAGCAACATGTTTTAAGAGTCCTGATTCTGACTTATAGATTCAGATTTCCTGCTTACTCACAAGGCATACCACCATCCTTTCCTGTCATCTGGCCTTTTACTAGATTACTCTACACCCAGTGGGCATGTTTCATCATTAGACATAAACAATGGAGAAATTTGTGTCAGCAGACGGTTTCTTTTTTTTCATGAAAATTTGCAATAAATTATGGGGGGAGGAGGCAGGGAAGAGGCTCCACCTAACTCCTTGTAAGAGCAGAGAAATAAACATGCTGCTGCTGCTGCTAAGTCGCTTCAGTCGTGTTCAACTCTGTGCGACCCCATAGATGGCAGCCCACCAGACTCCCCTGTCCCTGGGATTCTCCAGGCAAGAACAGTGGAATGGGTGGCCATTTCCTTCTCCAATGCATGAAAGTGAAAAGTGAAAGTGAAGCCGCCCAGTCGTGTCCAACTCTTTGCGACCCCATGGACTTGCAGCCTACCAGGCTTCTCCATCCATGGGATTTTCCAGGCAAGAGTACTGGAGTGGGGTGCCACTGCCTTCTCCGCTAACTGGCCTACTAACAACAGCAAAGAGAGATTCACTGAACTGGACGTTTGTGCTGTGTGGACCCTTCTAAATATACGATGCATTTAACAAAATTTACATTAAAAAATAGTGGGGAAGAGGGAGATTTAGGAAGGAAGGGATATACAGATACCTATGGCTAATCCATGTTGATGTATGGCAGAAACCAACACAATATTGTAAACCAATCCCCTCCGATTAAAAATAAGTAAATTTGAAAAAAGAGAACAGAACACAACAAAACAAAAAAGAAATAGTGAGACTGTCAGCTACCCAGGCCACTGGCATTTACACAGTAAAGAGAGAAATACTGATGCTGGTTTCTAGTGAAAATGTCAGGTAGGCAATTGTCCAGGTAGGCAATTCACCTGGAGATAGCCAACAACTGGCCCTAGAACTTGGGATACTGTGTGATTGTTCTGGGGGAGAAATGTTTTTGAGACTATCACTTAAAAAAAAACAACAATCTTCATCATAGCTCCAGGGGAGTGTGTCCCACATTCCATCAGGGAGGGGGCCATAAATATTGAACTAGCAATGTGTATTTTAGTTGTCAAACATATACTTGTACACTTGCAGATGGACGGTTGAGAACTGGAAAGAGAAATTCATCAAAGATGAGATACAAGAATTTGTTAAGAAGTGGTCCAGCAATGGTGCAAGCAAGACTTCTAGAAGAACGGAAATGATAGCAATAACAAAATGATTAGAGATTTTAATCCAAGGAGAAAATGACCCCTGACCTCTCCAGGACTCAGTGATACAAGGAAGTGTTAAGGATTTGAAATCTCAGAGCTGAATATTCAAATACAGTTAGGATTCACATCTACACATTTGATTGTCCGTATAATTTCCTCCTCTCCACCCTAGCCTTGCTCCTTATAAGTGGCTTGGGGAAACAGGGTTATATTTTAATTGCTATTTTAATTGTCATCATATCTTGATTGTTTCTTAAATGGGAATGATTTCAGGAAATAAGGTTTACATTTTAAAATAGCTTGAGTGTGGCGTACTCTTGCCTGGAAAATCCATGGACAGAGGAGCCTGGTAGGCTGCAGTCCACGGGGTCACTAAGAATCGGACACGACTGAGCGACTTCACTTTCACTTTTCTCTTTCAGGCATTGGAGAAGGAAATGGCAGCCTACTCCAGTGTTCTTGTCTGGAGAATCCCAGGGACGGTGGAGCCTGGTGGGCTGCCGTCTATGGGGTTGCACAGAGTCGGACACGACTGAAGTGACTTAGCAGCAGCAGTAGCAGTGGAGGATGGACTTCATTTAAAATATGTATATATGAAAGTATAAACCATGGACAAAAGAGCCTGGTGGGCTACAGTCCATGGGGTTGCAAAAGAGTCAGACACAACTTAGTTACTAAACAGCAGTGACAATATTTAATCCTCTCTTATGGCATTACTCTCTTCACACATAGATAATAAGCAACTTGTTTATTTAGGGTATCGTGCTAAGTGACAAGTAGGGTACATGTTAAGACCTAGTGTCAGCTCTGAAGAAATTAATCAAGAGAACTGATAAACTATTAATCTGTTTCCAGGTTTTTAGTTCTAGGACTGAGTGGTGGTTTGTGTAATGAAGTATTCAAGACAGGCTAATTGCTGTAAAAACAAAACAATTCCCAAACTGAGCAACTTACATGTCATAGTTTGTTGCAGGTCACTGAGGGGTAGGGGGACGTGGTGAGTGAAGGATCTAGTCCATGCAGTCATTTAGAGCCCTGGATTCCTTCTGTTCTTTGCCTCTGTATCATGCAAAGTCTTGAAGTCCTTCCTTGGATTCTCTGCATCTGGGCTTCAGTTAGGGGCCAAGCCTGGAATATTTTTTCAGTCAGTAGGTTTGAAAGTGACGAATGTCACTTCTATATTCTAATGGTCACATGACCCACTTGACTGAAAGGAGATCTGATTATTGCAATCTTTCTGTGTTCACAGGGGAAAACAAAGTTGAGCCTCAGTGATGTACAGCATAGTCTATGCCATTGGAAGGAAACTCTCAGGATGACATTTTCTAATTTCTGGGAGCTTCAAATGGGTTTGATTATCAGTCATTAAATTTCCCACAATTAGTAGGAAATGAATGCATGGATGAAAAGGAACACATCAGTTGCCTACTGCATACCTGAGTATATATGTGCTAAGTTGCTTCAGTTATGTCTGATTCTTTGCAACGCTATGAACTGTAGCCTGTTAGGCTGCTATGTCCGTGGGATTCTACAGGCAAGAATACTGGAGTGGATTTCCATGCCCTCCTCCAGGGGATCTTCCCAATCCAGGGTTTGAACCCACATCTCCTATATCTCCTGCATTGGCAGGCGGGTTCTTTACCACTAGTACCATCAGGGAAACCCGTTGTGATCTTAATTAGCCCTCAAACAAGCTACTTCAATGGGTATTATTCTAGATTACATATGCAGTTGCTGAAGCTAGGAGAGATTAGGCAGCTTGCTTGAGGGTAGTTAGAGAATATTGATGGAATAAGTATAGGTCCACGTGGGTGTTTCCAAGGCTTTTGCGCTTTCATTATCTCTGAAGTATGAAGTTTGGTTTAGGATGAACAAATATTTGTTGAATGAATGAAAAGATGAAAGAATTAAGTTATACGAAAAGACAAAAGTAAGCGCTCAGAAAATAATTCAAGAAACATTTATGGGGTTTAATGAAGAAGAAGAAAAAATGAAAGAAAAAGTAAAATGTATGTGCTTAGAATGATAAGAAATAGATGCTCAACACTTAGCATCCTAATCCTAGGAAGCAGTGGTTGGTTTTTTTGTTTTTAAACCATTCATTCATTCAACAGCCATTTAATGAAAGCTAGCCATGTATATAGGATTCCCTGGTGGCTCATTTAGTAAAGAATCCACCTGCAGTGTAGGAGACGTGGATTCAATCCCTGGGTCAGGAAGACTCGCTGGAGAAGGGAATGGATAGCTACTCTAGTATTATTGCCTGGAGAATTCCATGGACAGAGGAGCCTGGCTGGCTACAGTCCACGGGATCACAAAGTATTGGATACTACTTAGTGACTTTTACTTCCCTTCAACCATGTATATATAAGATGTAAGGATAAAGAAGACACAGTTGTTTCCCTCATGAAGCAACTTTACATGCACATGACATATGAATAACCACTCTTGTACAGCTTGTGTTGGGTTTGGGCAGCCCTTTCATTTTTCTGCCTTTTGTGGTTGAACCTACCTAATGAGACCTTTGTTCTTTCCAGGCAGAGGAAGAATTCCTTCTTGTAAAGCAGGGATTTGAAAATTCTTTTATTTGAGGAAGTGCAGTAATAAGAAAATTGTTTCTTATAACTGAAGCCTTCCAACCACCAATCTGCTTTTCTAGAAGTTGTTGGATGGTTTCTCCCAGACACAAAGGAGAGCATAACATTTAACTGTAATATCCAAAAGCTTCTTTGGAGCAGTGTGGTTAAATAGGTTCTTAAAGGTTGAGGTTACATCTTTTCAGCTCAGCAAAATCAACCTCTATCAGCTTATATATGTGCATCCTTCTTAACTAGATGTGGTGATTTTTCACTTCCTAAATTGATCTGTGGCAGAAAGATTGCTACAACTAGGGATGTGAAGAGGAAATGTCAGGTGCTGGGCAAGACTTTTTCACTAACTGCAGCTGGAGAGTCCCTGAATGAAAATCATACTGTAAAATACATCACAAACAAACAAACCCATGATTATTTCTTTAAAAATAAGATTCTAATTATAATTTTAACACATATTGAGGTGCTAAAGTAATCTATAATACAATTATTTTTAAGTCAGATTAAGTTCAATATACTCAGTAGCCAGTGTGCTAGCCCTTCTCCATATATACCATCTCTTTCTGAAGTTCTCTGATATGTCAGTTTGGGGCTTGCTCCTGTTGAAGTGTTAATCAGATGTATTTAATTTTTTGGTCACTTGAAAAAGTTATTAAATCACATCAATATTTCTTGAATGTTTCCAGAATTACTCACTTTGTTCTCTTTGTATGGTTAAATTAAATTTTCTTTTTCTATCTTGCAACAAATAATCATCTAGCATTTCTATGTATCAGGCCCTGTACTAGCAATAATCTATGAACCAACTGGAAAAAGTCCCTATCCTTGACCTTGGCTCTAGCAGAGGGAGATAGACAATAAACACTAAGAGTAGGACATTATGTGGTTTGTTTTTAGGGTGGCCCTCCTTGAGAAGGTGACTTTAGAACAAAGACTTGAAGGAGATGAGGGAGTAACCCTGTGTATATCTTGATGAAGAGGCTTCCAGACAGCAGGACACTCACTGCAAAGGCCCTGAGGCAGGATCATGCTTGGCATATTTGAGGAGCAGTGGGGTCAGTGCCTGGAGCAAAGAGGGAGGGGAGATGATCTCAAAGGGGTAAAGTGGGCCAGCTGGCAGCAAGGGTGTAGGCCATTGTGAAGATCTTGGCTTTTATTTTGATGGAAGTAAGGATTTTGGAATTTCTCTCCATCTATTTTCTTCTGTTCTAAACCTCTTTTGCTGTCAGACATTTTTGTAGTATTTATAATGGTGTTATTAGTAGTCTCCAATCATACATAGGGCTTCCCTAGTGGCTCAGTCCATAAAGAATCCTCCTACAAAGCAGTATACCTGGGTTTGATCCCTGGGTTGGGAAGATTCCCTGGAGGAGGGCATGGTAAATCCAGTCCAGTATTCTTGCCTGGAGAATCCCCATGGACAGAGGAGGGCTACAGTCTACAGGGTCGCAGAGTTGGGCACGACTGAGCGACTAAACACACACAATCAAGAACAAATTCCAATTTTTATCTGGTATCTGTTGCTTACAGAATACAAAATAGAGACTGCTACAGTTTAGGTATGTAAACAAACAATTCTTTCTTTGTGGGATTTCAAGTTCTGCATTCTGATTGAATGCTTGTGACCTAGTCAGTCCAAATATCAGGCTGGATGTACATTTACAGAGTACAGATTTTAGTACGTAATCTTACAATGAAGTAATATTTGCACGTTTTATAACTTACTGTTTCTATTTCTTCTAGATGGATCTCTGAACATTTACATTTTAATAAACTTCCCCAGATGAGAGCTTTCTCCATTTATGCAGTGACCCCCTTATATGTTTGAAAACAGGAGAAAGCATGTGTTTTAGAGTTTACATCCTCTGCCCTTTTGTGATGGAAGTGTGGGATCCTTCATGTGCTATGACAGAGTATTCTGTATTTTCCAGTTAGGTTCAGAGGGTGTTTTAGATATTACCCCACATGCATGGTCTAGAGAGGTTGTTGCCCAGGTTGCCCAGCTCTCTTCAGGGTAACAGCCAGGCAGTTAAATGTGTGAACTCATGAAGTTATGTGCTCCTGACTTCAAGTACTGGATCCTTTTGAGGAGAAAAGTTGTGGTTCTAGAAAAGCCACAGATTTTCCAGCTTCATACAATTTCACACAGAAACCTTGAGAACTGAATAATATTTATCTGAGTTTGATAATAATTGCATATTAAAAGCTTTCACAATCTATAAACTCCTAGAAGATAACATAGGAGAATAAGCTTATGATCCTTTTTTTTTTAAGGAGTCCCAAATACATTTTTATTTTCAACACTTAGGCTTTTCTCTTCTGTGTCAGCTCTCTTAGGAAACAACCAATAATTACTTTTTGGAGTCAGTAATTTAAATTGTGTACTCTTCTCAAACCAATTTCTGTCAGCATTAAATCGTTTCCTTCAAACCGAGAAAAAGATTAGTACACAAATATTTTAAGATTCAAAACAATTTTTTTGAAATGTGAAATATCATTAGCAAACGAAAGGGAGGATAGCCATAATCATTAACACTACTTTAATTAGCTATTATGTATATATGCTGTCTTATACTATACTGAAGAATTAGTTATTTCATGATCACTCTTCATTTTCATTCAAAGTTTAAATATTGAAAGAATCATTTAAATGCCTTCTTAATTTCTTTGCCAATTCATACACATCATGACTCATATATAAAAGTTCACTGCTTTGTTTATGAAATTGAGATTCCACTGAGATTGAAAGTTAATAAGAACTAAAGAGCCTCTTGATGAAAGTGAAAGAGGAGAGTGAAAAAGTTGGTTTAAAACTCTACATTCAGAAAACTAAGATCATGACATCTAGCCCCATCACTTCATGGAAAGGTTCGTCTAGTCAAAGCTATGGTTTTTCCAGTAGTCATGTATGGATGTGTGAGTTGCACTATAAAGAAAGCTGAGCACTCAAGAATTGATGCTTTTGAACTGTGATGTTGGAGAAGACTCTCGAGAGTCCCCTTGGACTGCAGGGAGATCAAACCAGTCAATTCTAAAGGAAATCAGCTGTGAATATTCACTGGAAGAACTGATGCTGAAGCTGAAACTCCAATATTTTGCCACCTAATGCAAAGAACTGACTCATTGGAAAATACCCTGATGCTGGGAAAGATTTAAGACAGTAGGAGAAGGGTATCCCAGAGAGTGAGATGGTTGGATGGCATCACTGACTCAGTGGACATGAGTTTGAGCAAGCTCCAGAAGTTGGTGATGGACAGGGAAGCCTGGCCTGCTGCAGTCTATGGGGTCACAAAGAGTCAGACATGACTGAGCAACTGAACTGAGATTGTTTACCTATCTGAAACTTCCCAAACAGTAAAGTAGCACGCTCAGCTGGAATTTAACACCCTTCTCATTTTCCCTTTAATAAGTTTCTGATCTTGATGTAGGGAAATATTTTTTAAACAATACACACACACACCTTTTGGAGAATGTAATGAGCACTCTGGGCCTTCTTCTCCAGCTTCCTAACTTTTGTTTGCAACATAAGGGAGTTTATGGATCTTAAAAGCTATTGGAGTAGGTGTCTCATAATGAGGAGACACTAGACAAAAGTCTCTGTCTCTATATATGTATCAGTCAGGATAGGTTAGAGTATTTTTTAGTAAGAAACAAAGCCAAAAATTTCATTGGCCTAAGACTACAAAGTTAATTTTTTGGTCATACTTCATTTTCATTGTGAGTCAGCTGGAGGTCTCTGGTTCAAGTTATCCTCACTCTGGGATCAAAGCTGGAATAGCAGCTAGAATGTGGAGGGTTGCTAGTTGCTCTTGGGGGGGTCTCAGCAATAATGCAACATTCTTCTTGCTCACAACTCTTCTGTTAGAACTAGTTATTTGGCCCTGCCCAAGCAGAATGGGAAGTACAATCATTCCATATACCAGGAAGGGGAAGGACCAGAAGCATTTCAGGAACAATACTGCTGACCATCATGTAGGACCACACTTACCTCAACTAAGAAACAATTTTGTACTTTCTGAGATCCCATTTTTCCTTCCTGCATACAGACTTTAATATTCTTCTTACCTTCTAACACAGTGTCTTTCTTCCTAGGAAGGGGATATCTAAAATAATTAAAAACAAATCTTAGTAACTGTGACCTGACATGAAAGGCACAGATAAATTTCATATCAAAATCTAATTATCATCCAGTTGTATAAGGTGATGGGCAATTAGGACATTAAGTATGCAATAATTAGTCAGGAGAGAAGTCTATTTGATAGCAGGAAGGAAAGGCATCAAGGTAGCTACAGACTAGACTAGTTGGTGGCTACTATGCTCTGATTTACTTCCTATTTACAGCTGGTATACATTCTGATTTGGCAAATACATCAATTCTGATGTATTTTTCATGTGATGTCTGTTCCAAATACTTTGAGTATCATCTCTAGTTAGTAGAAATAAGTGAATTAAATTAGTGAATTCAGGAGAAAAGACAGGTCAGCAGGAATTTACGAAGATATAGACAAAACATGTAAGTCAGAAGAATTATGAAATGTTTTACCATCTTACGTCTATAAAATTGAGATGAGTCAACAGCATAGTTGGAATTTGATCAGTTAGAAGATCCAACTGAGGCTGACCTTATGCCCTCCTGGTTGCCCTGGCAACAGGGCCCCCTTCCCATGCTAGCCATGTTATGGGGTGAGTGAAGTAAGAATTGGCGATAGAGAAATATGTGTTCATGTCAACTTCTACTTCTGGGAAAGTTAAGGGAATAGTTTACTAAAGACACAGGATGAGGTCATGAAAGGGAAAGAATTTCAATTAAAAACTAAAAAGAAAAACAAACAAACAAACAAATATGCCCTAAGCCTTAAAGCTCCTGGGCATAGCACTCCATATAGCAAAATTTCTTTCCTGACTTTTGCTGAAAGCAGGTAGATAGTAAATCATATGTTTGCATATCTACATTATCTCTTCCACCATAATCCAGAAAAAGCACTGGATTGGAAAACTGTGACCTGTGTAAACTGGCTTGTATTGGAGCCATCTGTTGTGTGGATTGCTCTGCCTGCTCTTACTGTTCCTTAGGAAATTCTCATTTGCCTGAAAGGGTCAAGAGGGAGTCAGAACAACTTTCCCCATATTTTCTGTGAATTTATTTTGTTTTTGTTTTTAATTTTTGGAAGTGGAAGTTACTCAGTAGTGTCTGACTTTTTGAGATCCCATGGACTGTCCTTGGAATTATCCAGGCCAGAATACTGGAGTGGATAGTCTTATTCTTCTCCAGGGGATCTTCCCAATCCAGGGATTGAACCCAGGTCTCCTGCACTGCAGGCAGATTCTTTACCAGCTGAGCCACAATTTTGGCTATGCTGGGTCTTTATTGCTTTGGATGTGCTTTCTCTAGTTGCAGTGAGTGAGGACTACTTGCTTGAAGTGTGCAGGCTTCTCACTGTTGACAGCTTCTCTTGTTTCAGGGCACAGACCCTAGGCATGTGAGCTCAGTAGTTGTGGCACATGGGCTTAGTTGCCCCACGGCAAGTGGAATCTCCAGGGACCAGGGACCAAACTGCATTGGCAGGTGGATTCTTAGCCACTGTGCCACCAGGGAAGTCCTAGCTAGCTTTGTTTTAATGTTGTCCTTAGGTGTATTTTATTCTTGCAAAGTACTTTTCAAATTTTGAAAACAGAATTTTTGCATTGAAGAAGCATATTTGGGGGGCAACATATTTTAGTTTCCTTTGGTAGATTGTCTACAGTAGCTTTAAATTAAAAAAAAAGGGGGGGGTGAGAGAAACATCAGTTTGCTGATCACACAGGTCAGAGGCACAGAAGCAATCCTCGAATCTTCCATAGTGTTCAACTTTCTCACCAGAACAAAGGGCTTCATCAAGGCTCCAAGATGGTGAGATGATTTCAGTTCTTCAGCCTTATTCTCTATGTGCACATATTTTTCCAGCCATTTAGCAGGACAGACATTATGATTTTCATGGCCATTTGATACTATTGATTTAATTTATCTCCTTCTTCCAAAAAAGTGTTGAGAATTATGTTTTATGTTGGTATGAAGTGTCTTAGCATGCATACACATCTAGCACATGAAGATTAATATTAAGTCTTCCCTGGTGGCTCAGTGGTAAAGAATCCATCTACCAATACAGGAGATGTGGATTTGATCCTTGGGTCAGGAAGATCCCCTGGAGAGGTAAATAGCAGCCCCACTCCAGTATTGTTGCCTAGGAAAACCTGTGGACAGAGGAGCCTGAAGAGCTATAGTCCATGGGGTTGCAAAAGAGTCTGACATGACTTAGCAACTAAACAACAACAACAAAGACAAATATTATATTTTAAAATATTTTCTGATCTATAAGTTTATTTTCTCTCTGCTTCTAAAAGAAATTAAAACATTCTCATGAACAGTTGGAGAGAATAGAAGAGAGAAGAGTGACCAAGCAGTTATAATATAGGTTGTCACACTTTATTGAGGGAGAAAGTGATGGTTCTGAGAAAGCTTATGGGAAGAGCACCTAACTCAGATGAAGTGAAATCACAGTTGAAGACTGTAGGCTAAGTAGAAATTAGCAGATGATGGAAAGGAAGAGGAGTGGGGGAGGAGGAGCAAGAGGGGAGCATGGAAAGCTCTCAAGTTGCCAGAAAAGAGTGTAAACATTGGGTGGGAGGCAAGGAGGGTCCCGGGGGGAAAGAGGGTGCATTAGAGGAACCACAGAGAGTTTGGTATGGATGGAACATAGTACTATGGGGGAAAAAGGAGAATCCAGAGATTTGGGTAGAAACCATAAAAACATGGTGTTGAAAATCATGATGAAAGTTTGAACTTTAATATAAAAGCAGCAGGGAAAAGAGGAGTTTTAAGCAGTGGAGTGACATGTTTTTGTTTGCATTTAAAGATCATCCTGATTTTAAGATAGACTGAAAAGAGAAGAGTATGTGTGGGGGAGAGGGAGAGATAAGGGTCCATTGCCATTAATCCAAGCAAAGAAGATGGTGAGGACTTGGGCTATACTAATGGCAGTGTCTATGCAGAAAAACAGATGTATCTGAAAGATATATTTCTAGGAGCTCTCATTGACCAGAGGTGTGATAGACTATGGAAGCTGAGAAATCATACCCTGGTTTGGGGTGTGCATACTCAGGTGCTCAGTTGTGTCCAACTCCTTGTGACCCTATGGATTGTAGCCAACCAGGTTCCTCTGTCCATGGGATTCTCCAGGCAAGAATACTGGAGTGGATTGCACTTCCCTCCTCCAGGGAAATCTTCCCCATCCAGGGATCAAAGCCGCATCTCTTGTCTCATGCATTGGCAGGCAGATTCTTTACCACTAGCACCATCTGGGAAGCCCATCCTGGTTTGGGGGCTAATACAATTTATTTGTGGTATTGTTCAACAAAAGAGAGGGACTCGAAAGTGAATTNCATGGGATTCTCCAGGCAAGAATACTGGAGTGGATTGCAATGCCCTCCTCCAGGGAAATCTTCCCCATCCAGGGATCAAAGCCGCATCTCTTGTCTCATGCCTTGGCAGGCAGATTCTTTACCACTAGCACCATCTGGGAAGCCCAACCTGGTTTGGGGGCTAATACAATTTATTTGTGGTATTGTTCAACAAAAGAGAGGGACTCGAAAGTGAATTGAAATAAAAATCACAGGGAAGATCTTTGCAGATTAACACTGAATTCATCCTGATCACATCAAGGTGTGATAATCTTATAAAACTGATGCCCAATTTGGCCTCTATCATAACAACATCCGTGGTAGCACCATTCTGTACAATTACCTTATCTTCTTGTCTTTGTCCTCTTCCTTTCATCCTATAAGCACATTTTTCGCACCAACTCCCACGCCTTTGTAGAAGAAATAGCCCCAGAATGCCAGTCTCACAGTAGGGCTGTTTTCAGCAGGAGACTCAGGCAGGACCAGCAGCTCTGGCAGCACCTTGCTCTGGCTGTTGGATGAAAGCCCTAGACAAGAATGTGCTGCAGTTTATTTGGGCATCACTTGATTTTTGAACTGGCCAAGGAACACTATTGCCTTAGCAATTTGCAGAGAAAAGCAGATTGTTACTAAATTTTCACCACACAATCTCTAAAGCTGCCAAACTTGCCTCAATCTGAACTAGAGGTGATTCCATCTTGGGTTAAAATTGGGGGAAAGAATCCTGGAATGGTGAGTGAGTGGGTGGAAGTTTAAGGTACAAGTCCTATCAGATATTTTCTCTGAAGATGGTGTTTTTCTCTGAAAAAGATTATTGTTTCTTTTTCCTTTCCCCATCCTTCCCCTTTTTTCTCCTCTCCCTCCTTCTTTAACATGCACTCTCCATCTCCTCTAATTGTGTCTTGCAATCCACAGATGTTTGCCTGGCAAGTATGATTAAGGCGGTCAGAAAAATGAAACAACAGCAGAGTATATAGTGTGCCAGGTACTGGGGCGTGAGCTTTAAAGGAGGCAGTGCTTTCCCAGTGCCTAGTGAACAGTGAAAATGTTTTACTCCCAATCCTCCTTTTTTTGGTGGGGGTTGTTAGAAAAGCGTTGGGTGGGAAAGTTAGATTGAACTGGAAAAAGGGAAGAGCTGTGGAAGTGTTTTTCTGTAGAATAGCTGAGGTCTTTGTACTATATCTTGTGTTTGGTTTACTTTTCATGGGCTCATAGTTTAAATACATACCAGTTAGGTGCCAAAAGGATTGAAAAGTCATTTGGAATAATGATACGAGCTGTACATGACCTCATGGGAAGAATGTTGCTCAGTGGAGACAAGTGGGAAACTTACACAGATGTGGGAGATTGACACATTGTTCACTTTCCAGGGGAGGCTTGGTGGCAGAAGCAGACCAAATGCGGTAAAATGTTCTCAGGGCAAACCTTGCATGGCCTGAGCATTGGGAATTTTAGGTTGCTTTCTTCCTATTGCTTCATTTTCCAACTCCTTCTTGGGCATAGGAAAGCTCTATTTAGTTTTCTCGTAGGTTGTTAATTCCTTAATATGTAGGCCTTTGTCTCACTGACTAAATCTGTAGATAGGGAAACAGTGGAAACAGTGGCACTTTTATTTTTGGGGGCTCCAAAATCACTGCAGATGGTGACTGCAGTCATGAAATTAAAAGATGCTTACTCCTTGGAAGAAAAGTTATGACCAACCTAGATAGCATATTCAAAAGCAGAGACATTACTTTGCTGACTAAGGTCCATCTAGTCAAGGCTATGGTTTTTCCAGTAGTCGTGTTGTTGAGACCTGACAGAAGCCATGACTGGCTTCAAGGACTAAAGTAGGCCAGAGCTACAATCACGGGAAAAGCTGGGTCACTGCCCAGAAGGAGCTGAGATCATCATCCCCCCGACCTTGAGGCTCATCCAGTCAGCATATTCCCCGTAGCCTGGTTGGAGCCAACCCAGATGATATGAGAAGTCCCCTAAGCAAGCCTGCATGTGCAAAATTTAGCCAATCAGTAGATGCTAAGAAACCCTTGCAGCCAATCTGCCCCTGCCAACTCCCTGTCTTTGTTCTAACCCACACCACATGTATAAAAACTGCTGGGATTCAGAGCTCGGGGCTCTTGTTCGACTCCACTGTGCTGGACGTGACGTGAGCCCTAGCTCAAGCTAGCGATAAACCCCTTTTTGCTTTTGCATTGCTGTGGACGTCTTATTCTTTCAGTTCTGGGGATCCAGACTCAGGGCACATAACGTTTGGGGGCTCGTCCTGGATTCCTTTAACTGGGAAGAATAACACTCTCCCGGTAGAAGGGGTTTCCTCACTAGGAGGAAAAATATCTGAACACTGGTGTAAGGTCTGGTTAAATCCAACGTAAGGCCGAGGCCCAGCAACTGCGCTGGAAGGCAGCTGGCTCTGGTAAGAAAGCTTTCGTCAGGTCAAATTAATGGTTAAGTCCAGTGTAAGATCGAGGCCCAGCATTCGTGCTGGAAGGCAGCTGGTTCTGTAAGGGATCGGGAAGGAACGTCTCTCCCGACCCCAAATCTGGTGGGCAATGGACGCCCTTCGGTAAGATAACATTGGGGAACAGGACGACAGCAACCCGGGATAAACCTAGTTTAGTGTTTTTGGCCGATATTTGTTTGTCCTCCGTCTGTCGCTTTTCTGTGTGTGCCAGCACCATTTTGTTCTCTGTGTGTTCATTGTGTACTCTCCCGTTATGGGTCAAAACTCTTCCACCCCTCTGTCTATAATGACTGATCATTTTTCTGATTTTAAGTCCAAGGCACAGAACCTGTCGATGCAGGTGAAGAAAAGCAAACTAATAACCCTATGTTCATCTGAAAGGCCGGCATTTGAGGTTGGCTGGCCACCAGAGGGAGGGTTTGCCTATCATCCTGGCGGTTAAGGAGAAAATAATGGCTCCGGACCCACGGGGCCATCCAGATCAAGCTGCATATATCCTGGTCTGGCAAAGTTTAACGGAAGACCCTCCGGCCTGGGTAAAACCTTTAATTTTCAGCACCCCCCCACCCCCGCCCCAGTGCTCCAGTCCCACAGGTCCTTGTCATGGAGGCATCCAAGGGAGAAACCCAGGAAGCTTGGGAGGAACGGAAGAAGCCAATACTTCAAAAATCTTCCTTATACCCCAATTTGAGTGACCTAGACTCTGAAATCTCACATCCCCCATATATTCCACCACCCTTGCCCCGACAGGTACCACAGGTATCGTCTGGAGAGCAAAGAAAGTACCCAGAACCTTCGGCTCCACCGCAGGAAGGCGGGCCAGCACAGGGAACTCCCGGAAGGACCCGAGGGGGCAGAAACTCATCTGAAGACGGAAGGCGGGAGGCTCCTCCATCCCTGTTCGGGCGTTCCCTGTCCGGGCAGGGCTAACAAATCTAAGTGGGGAACGGACATACCAGTACTGGCCTTTTTCTACGAGTGATTTATATAACTGAAAAACCTAAACCCCTTCTTTTTCCAAGAAACCCCAAGGCCTTATTGATCTTCTAAAATTTATTCTGTTCACTCACAATCCCACTTGGGATGATTGTCAGTAGNGCTGGACCCAGTAGCTGCAGGATGGCTGCCCCGTCTTTGAATCATCGCGGCCACTGCTCTCTTTGTCCATGATGCTGACAAGTTGACTTACAGACAGCGCCTCCTGGTCTACATTCCCCATGCCATAGAGGGGATTCTCAAACAGCCACCGGGTAAGTGGATTTCTAACACTTGCTTAACCCATTACCAGGCCCTGCTGCTGGATGCTCCTCGGATACACTTCCAGACACCTTGTTTTCTAAATCCTGCTACTCTTTTGCCCATCCTGGAGGAGGATGGGCCCCTCCATGACTGTTGAAGTGTTGACTGAGGTAACCGCCATACAAAAAGACCTCAGCGNCATTACCAGGCCCTGCTGCTGGATGCTCCTCGGATACACTTCCAGACACCTTGTTTTCTAAATCCTGCTACTCTTTTGCCCATCCTGGAGGAGGATGGGCCCCTCCATGACTGTTGAAGTGTTGACTGAGGTAACCGCCATACGAAAAGACCTCAGCGACATGCCATTAAAGGACAGTGAGCTGATATGGTTCACAGATGGGAGCAGTTATATAAAAGATGGACAGAGAAAAGCGGGGGGCAACCATAGTAGATGACACTGGGAGGATCATCTGGGCCAAGGCTTTGCCCCCTGGAACATCTGCCCAAAAGGCAGAATTGATAGCTATGTTACAAGCACTGGAGAGGGCAAAAGGAAAAAAGGTCACCATTTACACTGACAGCCAGTATGCTTTCAGCACTGTGCACATTCAAGGCCCTATATATAAAGAACGGGGGCTCTTGACGGCAGAGGGAAAAGAGATTAAAAACTTACTTGAGATTTGCAGACTCTTGGCAGCAGTCCACTTGCCCCGGGCGGTATCCATAATACATGTTCCAGGGCACCAAAAAAGAAAAGATGTCGGGGCTCAAGGAAATCATTCTGCCAATGCAGCAGCCCACGAGGTGGCCACTAGAGACTGCAATGCTCATGTACTGACTGTAGGGTTACCACCGCCAGGGATGGGAACTCTTCCCCAAGCCCCAAATATTCCCATTCTGATTTGAGCTAGATGCAAGATAATATCAACCATCCTGTGGGCAAAGACGGATGGTATCGGGACCAAGATGACAACCTGTTGCTTCCTGCCGACCTTGGCAAACATCTCTGTACCCATCTACGTCAAACCACCCATTTGGGAGAGAAAAAGACTTTGACACTTCTACAAACAGCGTGGCTGCAATTTCCCCGACAAAAGACAACCATACAAGACATAGTCCATACTTGCAAAGCTTGTCAGATGATGAGACCAGGAAAAGGACAGCATACAGGTAAAAGGTAATGGGGAGAGAGGCCGGGACATCATTGGGAAAGAGATTTTACAGAGGTAAGGCCAGGCAAGTATGGGTACCGTTACCTGCTAGTTTTGGTTGATACATTTTCTGGGTGGGTAGAGGCATACTCACTAAAAAGGAGACAGCAATAATAGCGGCTAAGAAGCTCCTAGAAGGGATAATACTTAGGTTTGGGCTGCCAGCATCTATCAGCTCTGATAATGGACCTGCACTTGTGAGTCAAATTGTTTAGGGACTGGCCTCAGCCCTGGGGACCAAATGGAAGTTACATTGTGAGTACAGTCCCCAGAGCTCAGGACAGAAAGAAAGAATGAATCAGACCCTAAAAGAAACTTTAACAAAGCTGGCAATAGAGACTGGCGGGGACTGGGTGACCCTCCTTCCCTTCATGCTCTTTCGGGCACGCAATACAATACCCCCTACAAATTAAATCTGACCTCCTTTGAAATTGTCTACGGGAGTCTACCCCCTGCTTGCCTAACATTTGAGGGAAAACCTAAGCCACCTCCCTCACTACGCACATTCCAACAAGAGATGTTAGCTTTAAGTAAAGTGCAGGAACATATCTGGTCACTGATACAGGAAATTCATGAGGGCCAAAATAAAGGAACAATCCCATCCCATAATATAGGCCCAGGAGATTGGGTCTGGGTCAAAAGACATCAGTCAAAAACCTTAGAGCTTAGATGGAAGGGCCCTTATGTTGTTCTCCTTACCACCCCTACTGCCCTAAAGGTGGAAGGAATTGGGCCCTGGGTGCATTGCTACCACGTGAGGAACACCACCCCGGAAGAACAAGAAAAGGCTTAAAAAGAACGGAAGATAAATCTTCATCCATCCAATCCTGTGAATTTAAGACTCACCCGCCGAGAAGATCGAGAGGTGTCCTGATTCTCCTTTGGATGGTGATCCTGTTTGGCCATGGAGCTACGAGTGTTGCTAACCCACATCAACCAGTTAAGATCACCTGAAAACTTCAAAATGGACTAACTCGAGAGGTACTCAACACGATCACCAGAATTCACCCCCCGCCCCCAACACTTGGTGGCCGGATCTGTTCTTTAGCCTGGGGAAACTGATCGACAGTGGTTGGGAAAGAACATGGCTGAGGGACTACGGATTCTGGGCATGCCCAGGACACGTGAAAAACAATTGGGGGACTTGTGGGGTCCTACAACATTATTTCTGTAGGTCTTGGAGCTGTGTGACCTCCACTGACGGGGCAGCGAAATGGGAGGTAGGGAACCAGGACTTGGTCAACTTTTCGTTTGTCTATTCCCTGCCCGATCCCCTAGACATAATCGAAGGCAGGGCCCGGAACAAACCCTGGTATAAGATTGATCAGATGAAAATAATGTTCAATCAGGAGTCAGCTAAGCAGGAAAGGTCTTGGGTTTCTGGGCTATCTTGGGGTTTCCAGCTCAACGTCAGATGGCCCGGTCCATACCCTGGAGGGACTGTAATTATTAGCCAGACAATGGAACCCATCCGGACCTGAAGTGTAGGACCCAACCTAATCAAGAAGAAGATAGAGACTTAGGGGTAATGACAACACTGGCTCCTATGATCCCCAGTTCCCCATCAACAGACCAACCAAGCATGACCGAAGTCACTGATCCCCCAACATTAACCCCAGATTTAGTCTCAGAAAGGTCAGATCCATTGTGGGACTTAATCGAGGCAGCCTTTACGACCTTAAACCACTCTGACCCTGCTTCAACCCAATCCTGTTGGCTCTGCTACACCCTTTACCCCTCCTTCTATGAAGCCGTGGGTCTCAACGTCTCCTACAGCTTATCTACTAGCTCAAATCCACCTCAGTGCCGCTGGGGAGAACATAAAGTTGGTCTTACGATGAAGGAAGTCTGGGGAAAGGGACTCTGCTTAGGAACAGCCTCATCTGAGGAGGCTACCCTATGTGCCCGTGATTGACCCTATAAAACTCAATAAGAAGACTTGGGTAATACCAGAAGATGGAGGCTGGTGGCTTTGCTCCCAAACTGGGCTGACCCCTTGCCTACACGTCACGTTTTTTAACCACAGTAAAGAATTCTGTGTTTTAGTTGCTGTAATGCCAAAAATACTATACCACTCTGAAGAAGTTATGTACACTCACTGGAACTAGGAAACACAGCCAAAGGAGATATCTAGAAATAAGAGAGAACCGATTACTGCCATCACTATAGCAACCTTGTTTGGTCTTGGGATTGCTGGTGCAAGGACGGGAATAGCATCTTTGACTATGCAAGATCAAGGGTTAATTTCCCTGAGGGCTGCCATAGATGAAGACATTACCCACATAGAAGAGTCTATTAGCCACCTTGAGAAATCTCTAACTTCCCTGTCACAGGTAGTTCTGCAAAACCGGAGAGGTTTAGACTTGATTTTCCTACACCGGGGGGACTATGTGCAGCCTTAGGAGAAGAATGTTGTTTTTACGCAGACCATACTGGAGTGGTGAGAGAATCCATGACAAAAGTGAGAGAAGGATTGACACAGCGGAAGAAAGAACGGGAGGCCCAACAGGGATGGTTTGAATCTTGGTTCCATCAATCTCCTTGGTTGACGACGTTAATTTCTACCGTGCTTGGCCCTCTTATTATACATTTGCTTATCCTTACCTTTGGCCCATGTATTTTAAACAGGCTAATAACCTTTATAAGAGAACATATCAGTGCAGTTCAGGTGCTGGTACTGAGACAACAGTACCAGGCAATGTCTCAGAATGGAGAGGAAGATTCCTCTCAATGATCAAAGGACAGAGGGAAATGTTGAGACCTGACAGAAGCCATGACAGGCTTCAAGGACTAAAGTAGGCCAGAGCTACAATCACGGGAAAAGCTGGGTCACTGCCCAGAAGGAGCTGAGATCATCATCCCCCCAACCTTGAGACTCATCCAGTCAGCATATTCCCCGTAGCCTGGTTGGAGCCAACCCAGATAACACAAAAAGTCCCTTAAGCAAGCCCACATGCGCAAAATTTAGCCAATCAGTAGATGCTAAGAAACCCTTGCAGCCAATCTGCCCCTGCCAACTCCCTGTCTTTGTTCTAACCCACACCAAATGTATAAAAACTGCTGGAATTCAGAGCTTGGGGCTCTTGTTTGACTCCACTGTGCTGGACGCGATGTGAGCCCTAGCTTGAGCTAACGATAAACTCCTTTTTGCTTTTGCATTGCTGTGGACGTCTTATTCTTTCAGTTCTGGGGATCCAGACTAAGGGCATAACAATGTATGGATGTGAGAGATGGACTGTGAAGAAGGCTGAGCACCGAAGAATTGATGCTTTTGAACTGTGGTGTTGGAGAAGACTCTTCAGAGTCCCTTGGACTGCAAGGAGATCCAACCAGTCCATTCTAAAGGAGATCAGCCCTGGGATTTCTTTGGAAGAAATGATGCTAAAGCTGAAACTCCAGTACTTTGGCCACCTCATGCGAAGAGTCGACTCATTGGAAAAGACTCTGATGCTGGGAGGGATTGGGGGCAGGAGGAGAAGGGGACGACAGAGGATGAGATAACTGGATGACATCACTGACTTGATGGATGTGAGTCTGAGTGAACTCTGGGAGTTGGTGATGGACAGGGAGGCCTGGCATGCTGTGATTCTTGGGGTCACAAAGAGTAGGACATGACTGAGTGACTGAACTGAACTGAAGCCAAAGGTGAACAAATGAGAACTTATGGTCTCATAGTTCTGTGAAAATTGAGATTATGCTGCCATAAGCCAAGAAGCTAGCAGAAGCTGGGAGAAGGGCTGGGAACAGATCCTTCTCTAGCACCTTTGGAGGGAGTGTGGCCCTGCTGACACCTTGATCTCCAACTTCTAGCTTCTACAACTGTGAGACAGTAAATCGGTTTTTTAAGCCATTCGTTTTGTGGCACTTTGTTATGACACCCCTAAGAAGCTAATATACACCATCTAAACCCTTTAACATGGAGAAGGCAATGGCACCCCACTCCGGTACTCTTGGCTGGAAAATCCCATGGATGGAGGAGCCTGGTGGGCTACAGTCCATGGGGTCGCTAAGAGTCGGACACGACTGAGCGACTTCACTTTCAGTTTTCACTTTCATGCATTGGATAAGGAAATGGCAGCCCACTCCAGCGTTCTTGCCTGGAGAATCCCAGAGACGGGGGAGCCTGGTGGGCTGCCCTCTATGGGGCTGCACAGAGTCAGACACGAATGAAGCGACTTAGCAGCAGGAGTAGCAGCAAACCCTTTAACAAAGTGAGTGCCAGGGTCTATGCTTCATGGCCTTCTCTGTCTCTCTCTTAAAAAAAATTTTATTTATTGAATTTATTTGACTGCATTGGGTCTTGTTGCACACGGGATCTTTCCCAGTGGCCTGTGGACTCTCTAGTTGTGACACACAGACTCCAGAGCTCGTGAGCTTCAGTAGTTGTTGTTCACAGGCTTAGTTGCTCTGTGGCTATGGGATCTCAGTTCCCTGATCAGGGATCAAATCCATGTCCCCTCCACTGTAAGGCAGATTCTTAACCACCAGACCACCAAGGAATTCCCCTCTTTGTCTCCTTTACAAACACTTTTCTCTGGCAGGAAGATATTAATACCTAGCTCACAGATGGAGTGTTTGCAATATCATTACCACTAGTTTTGTTTCTTTGCCATTTCTGCCTGTGTGGTTGAGGTGAGCATTGTTGAGTTATGTGAATCGAAGTATTTCAGAATAGACCTCGATATGAACTCTGGATGAATACGTCCTTTACTTTTGATAGTTCTTAAAAATATTTGAAAAAAAAAAACTTTTATATTTTTAGATGGATTTCAAGGACAGCTAAACACTTTCTGCATGTAAATAACTGTTAGAATGAGTGAAGTTGGACAACCTCAGGTAAGTTATTTACCTCTCTGAATAATACTTATATTTTTAAAATGATGGTAACAACAGTTTCCTGCTTGTATCAAAGGGTTTCTTTAAAAAAAACAAACTAAAGAGTGTGAAAGGCCTTTACGAGCTATAAAATATTATACACTCTTGTTGTTGACATTCAGCAATTATATGATTTTGCTTTATCTAAAATTTTTACTCTTCATTCTTAGACAACTTACAATGAAATTCACAAACTCTAAGATGATTAAAATAGAAAACAGAACTATGTAGGGAAAAGAGAACACAAATATACCCCAAATTCTAACCTAGAATAGTGTGGTGGAGATTGCCTTAGCAAAGAGCTAGACTACAGTTCCCAGCCCTCTTTGCAATTAGAGTAACCGTGTGACTTGGTTCTAGCCAATGAGTCCGACCAGATGGATGTAATCTGTGCCAGTTGCAGACCTGACTCATAAAGCTTCTTCCTATAGGGGCTTCCCGGGTAGCTCAGTTGGTAAAGAATATGCCTGCAATGCAGGAGACCCCAGTTTGATCCTCAGGTTGGGAAGATCCCCTGGAGAAGGGAACAGCTACCCACTCCAGTCTTATGGCCTGGAGAATTCCATGAACTGTATAGTTCATGGGGTCATACGACTGAGCGACTTTCATAGGGTGCTTCTCATGCCATACCTCATTCATAAAGGATAAAATGATGACATGAAGACCAGAGTGAGCTTGGAAGTCATACACTGAACATGGCAGAAGTTTGTTAGCCTAGCATGATGGTTAGAAACTTATCCTTTCTTTCCTCCACAAGGTAATCAAGAGCACCTGCCCTTCCCTGCTATCTGAGCATGTAACGAACCTCTGCTCTTAGTTCATTTTGGGTGTGCTTGTTATAGAGGTTTATGCTAATATTCAGTTCAGTTCAGTTCAGTTCAGTCACTCAGCTGTGTCCGACTCTTTGCGACCCCATGAATTTCAGCACTCCAGGCCTCCCTGTCCATCACCAACTCATGGAGTTTACCCAAACTCATGTGCATCGAGTCGGTGATGCCATCTGACTATCTCATCCTCTGTTGTCCCCTTCTCCTCCTGTCCCCAATCCCTCCCAGAATCAGAGTCTTTTCTAATGAGTCAACTCTTCGCGTGAGGTGGCCAAAGTACTGGAGTTTCAACTTCAGCATCAGTCCTTCCAATGAACACCCAGGACTGATCTCCTTTAGGATGGACTGGTTGGATCTCCTTGTAGTCCAAGGGACCCTCAGGAGTCTTCTCTAACACTACAGCTCAAAAGCATCAATTCTTTGTCACTCAGCTTTCTTCACCGTCCAACTCTCACATCCATACATGACCACTGGAAAAACCATAGCCTTGACTAGATGGACATTTGTTGGCAAAGTAATGTCTCTGGTTTTTAATATGCTATCTGGTTAGGTTGGCCCAAAAGTTCATTCACTCCATAAGAGATTATAGGAAAACCCAAATGAACTTTTGACCAACCCAATATATACAGTTATTGTATTTTAGTATTAAATTTAGCAATCAAAATGCTTGAGTCACAGACTTCTGCAACTGGAAGACACTTTAGAGATCTGGTCCACTCCACTCAAACTTCAAGTTGCCATGTCTTTCTGTTTCAAATCCCCCAGCATCTCTAGATTGCCTTTGTAATTCAATTCAAAGTTCTTAACATGGTTCACAATCCATGTTCCAATTTCTCCCTACTTCTCCATCTTCTTTCTTGCCACTGTTTTCTTGTAGATCCTTCTTCAAGTAAAAAGAAAAACTTGCCTTTCCTCTAGCTTTCTCATTTCTGTGCTTCTTGACTATTATGAGAATATCTCAACCTCACCTCCTTTGGAAACCTTTTCCTAACTCCCCCTGTCTCCTGACTGGTTAGATGTCTCCATTTCATGTTTCCACAACACTCTATGTGAATGATTCCATAGAGTGGAATGTTCCATTATATGATTATATCTATGATTCCATAGATATAATGCTCCATTATAATCACTGGCTTGATTTAGAGACTTGTTAACTAGATTAGAGTTCATTGATGGCAGAAGACATTCTCTGAGACATTTTATCTCCCTAATTCCTAACTTAGTATCTGGAATGCTTTCAAACAAGTGAACAATTTATTTCAGCAAATATTTATCCAGTGCTTCCCATGGGCCAGGCACCTGGTTAAGTTTTCGGAATCCAAGGGCAACCCAAAATTGACAAGGCTCAGTTGTAATTGGAGATTACAGTCTAGTGAAGGAGACTGATATGAATCAGATGACCACACAATCAGAAATACAACCTTGGTAAGTGCTGCACATATATATTAGCTACTAGTTCCTTTCCAGTTTGACTTCTCAGCACTTCTCAGCACTGAGCCAAATTATAAACTTTGAGTTTCAGAGGACTTCCCTCATGGTTCCGTGGTTAAGACTCTGCTTCCACTGCAGGAGGTACAGATTCAAACCCTGGTCAGGCATCTAAGATCCTGCATGTTGCATGCTCCCTCTCTCCCCCCAAAATTGTTGCAGTTTCTGAGCATGTAGAATCATTGAATCCCACAAATGATAATCTTAACTATCACATTTGAGCCCTTTTGTGGGTAAGGCACTGAAGGATTAGCACATTAAGATCTCATTGAATCCTCATGAAAATCCTATCAGCTATTGCAAGGAAATGAATTTATGATTAGGGTCTACAGACCAGATTCAGAATTAGAACCATCCATATAGGAGTGTAGTCAGGCACAGATAGGGGAGCTGATTATGCCTCAGAATAGCTCAGATTGAACACCCAGGGTTGTCTTGGAATTGACCTATAACTCACCTTTCTTCACAGAGGGAATTAAACAATTGGGTGCTTTTTTAGACTCTCTCTAAATGAGTAGTATCATTGGCATCTATGTATTCCCGTGATTCTTAGGGAGGCCTGGGAAAGTATCTCCACTTGAAAATTTACTGCATGCTTCCTCCCTCCCTCCTTCTCACCTTTCTTTCTTTTTTCCACCATTTCCTGCTTCCACACGGTTATCCCCATTTTTCAGGTAAGAAAGTTGGAACTTGGAGGGATTGTGTTGTAGAGATAATAGGTGATAAATCTAGAGATGTAATGTGATTTGCCTAAATTCAGTTAGGAAAAAATAAAGAAAGCTCTGTTTTCATACATATGAGAATAGATGACTTATAGAGATAAGAAAAACTAGGTTTATAATTTCAGGTATCTTTAAAAAAAGGGAACACTCCAGTTTTTTAGGTGATACACTTTTGGCCTTTAATTACAGAAGGAATTGTTTGGAATTTTACTATTCATTCATTCATTCATTCATTTACTCTTTCACATATGAAAGTGAGACTGTTCCCTAGAACATTGTCCTTACTCTGCAGGAAAGTGAAAGAGCTATACAAGCAAACACAGGAAGGAACCGGCATTTGATCTGGTCCCTTTGTGTGTGTGCTAAGCCACTTCAGTTGTATCTGACTCTTTGTGACCCTATGGACTGTAGTCCTCTAGGCTCCACAGTCCATGAGATTCTCCAGGCAAGAATACTGGAGTGGGTTTCCATGCTCTCCTCCAGGGGATCCTCCCAACTCAGGGACTGAATGTGCACCTCTTATATCTCCTGCATTGGCAGGTGAATTCTTTACCACTAGGGCCACCTGGGAAGCCCTCCAACCCATCCCTTTAGTCTGAGTGAAAATTCATGAAACGGAGAGAAGGGAGAAAGTATATACTAGGTAGATGTTCAGAGTGTAAATGAGCTTGAAAGTATTACTGGGCATGTAGGTAAAGAACCGAGTTGAACATTTTTGTCACAGAGGTGATGGGAAAGTGGTGGTGGTGAGAGTAATTGGGGGCCCAGACCATGGAAGTCTTTATAGGCTATGACTAGAAGTTCAGACATTATCTTATATGAAATAATAAAATGTGACGTTAATTAAAATATTCAGGACAGAAAAAAGACATAATCATGTTGATATTTTCAAATGGTAGAGCTGAAGATAGGAAAGGGGGATTGCTTTGAGGAGTATCTTTTCAAGATAAATTTAGGGGATAGAATTTATGGGACCTCCTGGCAAAAGTCATTTAGGTGATATGAAGGACTAAAGTTGTGCTTTCCCATTTGACAACCACATGTGGCTTAACAGTGACATGACTCCAAAACCACTGTAGATGGTGACTACAGCCATGAAATTAAATGATACTTGCTCCTTTGAAGAAAAGCTGTGACCAACCTAGACAGGATATTAAAAAGCAGAGACATTACTTTGCCTACAAAGGTCCATCTAGTCAAAGCTATGGTTTTTCCAGTAGTCATGTATGGATGTGAGAGTTGAACAAAATGACCACTGAAGAACTGATGCTTCTGAGTTATGGTGCTGGAGAAGAAGTCTCCTTGGACTGCAAAGCGACCAAACTAGTCAATCCTAAAGGAAATGTACCCTGCACATTCATTTAAAGGACTGATGCTAAAGCTGAAGCTCCAGTTCTTTGGCCACCTGATGTGAAAAGCTGACTCATTGGAAAAGACCCTGATGCTGGGAAAGACTGAGGGCAGGAAAAGAAGGGGGCAACAGAGGAAGAGATGATTGGATGGCATCACTGACTCAATGGACATGAGTTTGAATAAACTCTTGGAGACAGTGAGGGACAGGGAAGCCTGGCATGCTGCAGTCCATGGGGTTGCAAAGAGTTGGACACGACTTAGCGACTGAACAATGTGGCTATTTAGATTTAAATTAATTAACATTAAATGCAATAGAAATCCATTTCCTCAGTCCTACTAGACATGTTTCATGTGCTCTGTAGCCACAGGTGGTTAGTATTACCATCTTGAACAGAATAGACACAGGACATTCCCAACATCACAGAAAGTTCTGTTGGGCAATACCGGAGTAGAGAATTAGTCTGTTTTAAACTTGGATAGTGAATGACAATGGCACTTATATAAGGAATATAAGAGAAAGTTTGCAAGAAAAAGAAGAGTACTTGTATTTTGGATACCATGAATTTGAGATGCTGTCGGGCAGTCAGCTGAAGATGTCAAGTATGCTATTAGAAATTAGGTCTGGCACTCAGGATAGAGGCAAGAGTTAGAGAGATTGCAGTCTTCACTTTAAACTAACAGAAGACTTGGCAATGAGTATGAGAAGAGAACCAGGAATAAATATCCCATGGTTTTCCTCTATTTGAAGGGGAGCAGAGGAATAGTATTGCAATTCAAAAAGTAATCCAGGGAGGAGCAATCTGAAAAGTCAGAGGGAGAATCCAGAGAGAGTGATAATCCTGAAGTCAATAAAGACAAGTCAGTCAAAAATGTCCAGAGCCTTAGAGCATCCAAATAGGACTGGTTCATGGAAACACTCCTTTGGTTTTTAGAGGTCAGGAAGGCATTAGTAATTTTGCCTGGAGAGGTTTCAATGAGTGCTAGAAGGAGCTTAATTGCAGCAGAGTCAGGATGAAATTGATGTGTACGGGTAAGTGGAATAGGCTGGGGAGAGGAGGGGAGCTTGTATAATAAGAGAGCTCTCCTTCCTTTGTTAAGTTTGGCTATGAAGATGACAAAGAGAGGTTATTAGCTTAAGGGACAGGAAAGAATAAGGGGAAGTTTTTTTTTGTTTTTTTTTTTTAGAAAATGTGAACTTGAATTTTCTTTACCTGCAAAGAAAGATTGGGTGGAGTGGAAAAGAATTCAGTGAGCTTGGAGTGAAGGTGTAATTACTGAGCCAAGTGTCAGAGATAGTGGAAGAAAGGGTGGGTGTACCTCGGAAAGGGAAAAAGATTCTTCTGTTTCTCAGATCCAAGATGGAAAGAAAGAATGATTAATATCTGAGGGTTGAGGCAGAGAAACTTGGAACTGTTAACATCTTAGTTTTGTAATATATTGTTTCCAACTATGATTTGTAGATAATACAAAAAATTATATGTATAGATAATGTTGAACCTTGATAAAATCCAAAAGTNTGATTAATATCTGAGGGTTGAGGCAGAGAAACTTGGAACTGTTAACATCTTAGTTTTGTAATATATTGTTTCCAACTATGATTTATAGATAATACAAAAAATTATATGTATAGATAATGTTGAACCTTGATAAAAGCCAAAAGTGTGTGTTTAGCATATAACTTAATTCATATAATTTTGTACCATGGAAAGTTAATGAAGTCCAAATGAATGGTAGTCTAGACTGGAACGACTTGATAGTACATTCATTAGGCTAGCTCTTCATATGTCAATGTTTTAATTAGACATCCACAGACTTGATTATTAATCAGCTCAACTTTAATTTTGTGGTTAAGTGAGATCCAAGGAAGAGTAAATAAACAAATAAATGAATCTACACTTGGACACATCATCATTAAACTGCACAACACTAAAGACAGAACATAAAACCAAACCTGAAAAAAGACCAGTGAAGAAAAAGCATTCTCTGCAAAGGTAGATAATTAGGTTAGATTGGCAACACACTTCTCAGAGGCAGAAGGAGAGAAGAAAAATAGTTTTCAAAGAAATTTGAGTTAACAATCTTATGCACCCAACCAAATTATGATTTAGGGGCAAAGGTAAAAGGATGACATTTAACAATAATCTTGAAAGAATTTCCTATTCATTTTCATTGAAAAAAATTACTCAAGAAAACACTTTAAAAGAATTAAAACATTGAAAGTAGAAGAAAAGAATGAGAAACGAGAAGCAGTATGACAACAAGAAACTGGTAAATATTAGTGTATCTAAGGAGAAGGCAATGGCACCCCACTCCAGTACTCTTGCCTGGAAAACCCCTTGGACGGAGGAGCCTGGTGGGCTGCAGTCCATGGGGTCTCGAAGAGTCGGACACGACTGACCGACTTCACTTTGACTTTTCACTTTCATGCATTGGAGAAGGAAATGGCAACCCACTCCAGTGTTCTTGCCTGGAGAATCCCAAGGACAGGGGAGCCTGGTGGGCTGCCCTATGGGGTCTCACAGAATCGGACATGACTGAAGTGACTTAGCAGCAGCAGCAGCAGCAGCAGTGTATCTAAATAATCACGGACTCTGTACAGTGACAAAAGTAATACTGATTACTTTGAAGGTAAAATACAAGTGGAAATAAAATACTAAACAATAATATTGTGTAAAATAGAATGTGATTGGAATGAAAAATTCCTGAGATCTTCTATTATTCAGAAAGAAGAGGGATAAATTGTTTAGATTTCAAGTCAGACTACACATGTGGAAGCACTAAGGGTAAGCACAAAAGTTATAGAAATAGAGTAAATAAATTCTAATAATTCAAAATCTGAAAACAAAAAAGATAAAAGAAAACAAGCCAAGTAACAGACAGAAAAAGAATTGTAGAGAATTTTTCACAATGTGGCAACTAGTTTTTAAAATTTTAATTAAAACATGACAACCCTGTATGTGAGACAACAAAGGACACAGACATAGAGAATGGACTTTTGGCCTCAGAGGGAGTAGGAGAGGGCGGGATGATCTGGGAGAATGGCATTGAAGCATATATACTATTATATAAGAAACGAATCACCAGTCTATGTTTGATACAGGATGCAGGAGGCTTGGGGCTGATGTACGGGCATGATCCAGAGAGACGTTGTGGGGTGGGAGGTGGGAGGGGGATTCGGGATTGGGAGCTTGTGTACACCTGTGGTGGATTCATGTCGATGTATGGCAAACCCAATAGAGTATTGTAAAGTCAAATTAAAAAATAAATTAATTAAAA
>SJYV01034882.1:788765-816989 GCA_006410875.1 Neotragus pygmaeus | reverse complement strand
AGTGAAGTAAGCCAGAAAGAAAAACACCAATACAGCATACTGACACATATATATGGAATTTAGAAAGATAGTAATGATGACCCTGTATGTGAGACAACAAAAGGACACAGACATAGAGAATGGACTTTTGGCCTCAGAGGGAGTAGGAGAGGGCGGGATGATCTGGGAGAATGGCATTGAAGCATATATACTATTATGTAAGAAACAAATCACCAGTCTATGTTTGATACAGGATGCAGGAGGCTTGGGGCTGATGTACGGGCATGATCCAGAGAGACGTTGTGGGGTGGGAGGTGGGAGGGGGATTCGGGATTGGGAGCTTGTGTACACCTGTGGTGGATTCATGTCGATGTATGGCAAACCCAATAGAGTATTGTAAAGTCAAATTAAAAAATAAATAAATTAAAAAAAAAAAAAGACCTGAGCTTCAAAGAGCATAAATATTATAATGTTGTTAATCACATTTAAAATCATACTTAATGCATGCCTTATACCCTCAATTGCATTGCCAAGGCATTTTTAAGGGCACATCGTTCATTAGTGGTTCGCCCTCCACTACACTCATCTTCCATTGATGACTCTATAATTTGTTGCACATCCACAAACTATGTATATAATAAATAAATATACAATAGATATAAAATGTTTATTATAAAAGACTGAAATTTTACATGACATTGTGTTGAAATAAAGAATTTAACAAACAAACAAAAAAAACATTTCTCACTATTAATGAATGATTTTGAGTATATGGGTTGAGGGACAAGGGAGAATACACTGTGTTCCTCTCTGCCTAATATGTGCCAGGCAACATAGTGCTAATAGTGTTATGCAGTGTCAGTTTGGTGGTGAAATGATCATATCCATAGAAGTTACAACAGGGTTAACAGAAAACTTAGACTAAAAGAGAATTCAGGAACGTTTTGGGTACAGGGCCAAATATTTTTCCTATACTAGCGACTATCAACTAGAAAATACAATTGAAATAAGATGTTCTTTATAATATCATTCAAAGTGAATAAATTTCTAAGAATCAGCCTAAGAAAAAATATTTCTTTGTGGAGAAATATTTAAAATGCTGTTAAAGAAATATGAAAAGTTTTGAATAAATGGATAGGCCAATTCAATATAGTAAAGAAGTTAATTTTCCTCTAATGAATCTATAAGCACAATACAGTGTCAGTCAAAATTCCAAGTATGTTTTCTGAAGAACTTGAAAAACTCCTCTAAAATTTATTTGGGAAAATGATGGTCCATGAATAGCTAAGCCACAAAGTGAGAAACAAGAGAAAAGGCAAAATTTACTATATTAGATATTAAGACAGTTGACAATTATGTGGTTTAAAAAGCACATAATTGAAAAAATACAAAATGAAAAGCACATAATTGGTTATGGAACAGACAAATAGATCAGTGGACATCAATCAGATCAATCAGAAATCAAACTGTGTATGTGGGGGACTTATACAACTGACACAGAGAAGGCAATGGCACCCCACTCCAGTACTCTTGCCTGGAAAATCCCATGAATGGAAGAGCCTGGTAGGCTGCAGTCCATGAGGTCACTAGGAGTCAGACATGACTGAGCGACTTCACTTTCACTTTTCACTTTCATGCATTGGAGAAGGAAATGGCAACCCACTCCAGTGTTCTTGCCTGGAGAATCCCAGGGACAGGGGAGCCTGGTGGGCTGCCATCTATGGGGTCGCATAGAGTCGGACACGGCTGAAGCAACTTAGCAGCAGCGGCAGCAACAGCATACCACTGACAGATAAAGTGGCAAGAGAATTAAAGAACAGATTATTTTAGCGGCATCGGAAAAATTTTCACTCATAAATTTTCACTGTATACAAAGGCAATTCAGCATAAAGACATCAATATGAAAGTTAAATCTTGTAAATCTAACAGACAAAATTATTCATAGAAAAACATCAGCATAAACAAAAAACAATAAGAAACTCAGGGAAGAAATGGGTTGGCACTATGTAAAGGCAATGTAGAGAGGGAAATCTGAATGGCTAACAAGTTCACAGAGTTCTCAAATGCTTTGATCAGAGAAATTAAAGCAACAATGAGATGTCATGTTAATGCTATCAAAACACAGACATTAGAAATATGCACGCAAAGTGTTGGTCAGGATATGTAGCGGTAAATACTGTTACGTTTTTCTATGGATCTGTGAAGTGGCATGCTTATTGTTGTTATGCCCTGTGACCTAGCTTATTCTTGGGTTTTTAATCTCAGAGAATTTCTTGCATGTATCTATGAAGATACACAAAAGCAACGTTAAAACATGAAATAACGTGTGTCTCAGAACTGATGAAAGTATGAAATATTTGAAGAGAGGAGAAAGTGGGGGTAGATTGGTCAGATGCCAGTAAACCTATCCTTTCTTTGGGGTCTGAGTCTTGTGGGAAGCCCATAAAGCCATCTGGATAGGTATGAGGGAATCCTGAAGTGTCTGGATTATTTGTGCAGGTCGTTAAGCAAAGCCTTGCTTTTTGGGTTGAGCTACATCTAACATGGTGAGAGAAGGAAAGAAACACAGGTGGAGAACAGTGTCTGGAGAAATAAACCAGAGGTACTGTGCCTTGTTCCGCAGTGCAGAAGGCAGTGACAGGACTGGAGACTGACTCAGGAAAAAGAGGCAGCACTGTGTGGGGACTTTCTGAGGACAAACCAATGACTACGTCCAGTGGCTTCAGCAGTGAGTGTCCACGTGATGCTCCATGGGGCTAGGAGTGACTGGCCACATTTCAGTAGACATTATCATAAAATGCCCAGGGCCAAACCATGTCCAGCTGCGTCACAAACCCAGGTATACCAAGAAGAGGCACTTGTGAAGTGAGTGTCAGTTGCTCAGTTGTGTCCGATTCTTTGTGACGCCATGGACTGTAACCCCGCGAGAAGGCACTGGCACCCCACTCCAGTACTCTTGCCTGGAAAATCCCATGGATGGAGGAGCCTGGTAGACTGCAGGCCATGGGGTCACAAAGAGTCAGACATGACTGAGTGACTTCACTTTCACTTTCCACCTGCATGCATTGGAGAAGGAAATGCCAGCCCACTCCAGTGTTTTTGCCTGGAGAATCCCAGGGACGGGGGAGCCTGGTGGGCTGCCGTCTATGGGGCTGCACAGAGTCAGACATGATGACTTAGCAATGGCAGCAGCAGGACTGTAACCCGCCAGGCTCCTCAGTCCTTGGAATTCTCCAGGCAAGAATACTGAAGTGGGTAGCTATTCTCTTCTCCAGGGGATCTTCCTGACCTGGGAATTGAACCCAGGTCTCCCACACTGTGGGCAGATTCTCTACTGTCTGAGCCACCAGGGAAGCCCCAATAAAAAGCCTATTAATACAAGTGAGGAATGTAAGCCCTCTTGCCTTTGATGGTTAAAATCACATGAGTTCCCTTATACTTTCAGAAACTGGAGAGGAGAGAGGGGAAGAGGGGATATTTTTAAAAGGCAGAAAACTTACTGAAAAGAGAGTTAACCTAAAAGAAATATTAGAGGAAGAAAGGAGATACCTTTAATTGGCATGGAAGATTAGATCAGTTTTAAAATAAGACAAAGCTGTATTTCCCCCTATATACCTGACATAAAGTCTGTGGCATGTCCTTGCTATATTGCCATATGCATTTTCATTGCACAGCATTAAATATGTGGTCCAGGCAATTCTTTTTCACATTTGATCTAGACAGATGGAAACCCCGTGGAGTAAATTACAGGATGATTCAGTGCAGGAAACACACTTTCACAAGGAAACAAGAATCATGAGGCCATGGTATTCATGTGTAATGGGTTCACCCACAACTTATTAAACAGAAGTCCTTCTGGAATAAAAGCAACTTCCATAAATCCTAATAGTTTTGACAACCTGGGAAGCTTGAGTCAGCCTCACTCAGATGAGTTCAGGGTTCCATAAGCTTGTCCCCATTAAAAAAAAAAAAAATTGTCCCGACAGAGGCTGTCTTTTGCTTAACAATCCTAATTTAAAGTCTTTATTTTCCATTCAAATGCATGCAATTCAAATTAATGTTGATTTAAAGCAATTTTCTCCAACAGAGAGAATTTATTGTAAGATACCTGTTTCTTAGTTTTAATTAATCAAGGATATGGAACAATTTGGGGCTTCCCAGGTGGCTTCTCACCACCAGGGGTCAAGAACCCACCTGCCACTGCAGGAGACATAAGAGACTCATGTTGGATCACTGGGTGGAGAAGATCCTCTGCAGGAGGGCATGGCAACCCACTCCAGTATTCCAACCTAGAGAATCACATGGACAGAGGAGCCTGGTGGGCTACAGTCCATAGGGTCACAAGGAATTGGACACAACTGAAGCAACTTTGTATACATGTACGCATAAACAGTTTAAATTAGAAATTTTGGTCGGCATCTTGAGCTAGCTCTTATCACTTCACTTCCTTGGTATTCTCCAGGCTAAAATTACCTCCACCATATACATTTACCACTTCCAACGCCTCTAAAATGGAGGCAGAGTGAACTAAGAAGCTAGTACTGTGCAGTTAGAGGGAAAGGACGTGGTTAGCTATTGAATCAGGTCACATACTAGCTTGTGACAGAGATACCTGGTGTGCTGCAGTCCATGTGGTTGCAAAGAGTTGGACACGACTGGGTGACTGAACAACAAGATCTTAAACTGAGTCTCAGTTGTGTAAAGGAGATAATAGGACTTCCTGCACTGTCGTGGGGAAATTTATTTGGTTCAATATGTGTAAGAGTTCCTTATATTTCATACAGTTTGTCACAGCTATTCTAATTTCAGGAGTTGTTTATAAGAAAGTGGCCTAACATATGGAAACATTTATGTACACAGACCTATTTGGTAAGCATTATTTATGTATAAGTACAGTATTTCAGTTTTGCCCTGTTTTTATTTAACTTTACTGCTGGAAACAAGTGTTAGTTGTGCAGTCATGTCCAGCTCTTTGGGACCCCGTGGACTGTAGTCCTCCAGGCTTCTCTGTCCATGTGATTCTCTGGGCAAGAATACAGGCAAGAATACTCCTTCAGGAGATCTTCCTCACCTATGGATCAAGCCCACATCTTCTTCATTGCCGGCAGACTATTTATCATTTGAGCCACCACACCAAGGAAGGCCTGATGTAAATAAGAAGGCTCTAAATAAGTATAAAAGCTAAAGTTAGTAGTTATTTAAGAAGACTTGGTGAAGTCTTCGTTGGAATTCCTCCCAGAAATTGAGACAGTGAAGGACTCTAAAGTGGGTAACAATGTTTTTTCCCAGTGAACTACTTTCCAGTTCTTTAACTAATCAGCTGACAGATCATTTAACAAATTTTAATTATAGAACACTATTAGTTTTCTGGGCCCACTGTAACAAAGTACTGCAAACTGGGTAGCTGAAAACAGCAGAAAGTGATTGCCTTACAGTTGTAGAGGCTAGAAGCCTGATATCAAGGTGTGAACAGGGCCGGATTCTCATTTTAATCTGTCATTGGGAATCCTCTTAGCCACTTCTAGCTTCCTTTTTTGCCAGCAATCGCTGATATTCCTCGGTGTGGAGATGCATTGCTCTAATCTGTTGTCAGATGGTTATCCTCTTCTCATGTGCCTTTACCTCATCTTCCCTCTGTGAGTGTCTTTGTCTCCATTTCGTCTTTTTGTAAGGGCACCAGTCATATTGGATTGGGCTTCTCTGGTGGCTCAGACAGTAAAGGATTTGCCTGCACTGTGGGAGACCTGGGTTCAATTCCTGGGTTGGGAAGATCCCCTGGAGGAGGGCATGGCAACCCAGTCCAGTATTCTTTCCTGAAGAATCCCCATGGACAGAAGAGCCTGGCAGGCTGCAGTCCATGGGACTGCAAAAAGTTGGATATGACTGAGCAACTAAACACAGCACAGCATATTGGATTAGAGGCCCACCCTGCTCCAGCATGACCTCATCTTAACCTAACTAACTGCTTCTGCAACAACCCTATTTCCAAATAAGGTCACATCTTAATATACTTGTAATTAGAACTTCAACATATGAGTTTGGGAGAGTAGAGAAAGCAAGGGGTATCATTCAATGCAGGGTTTCCCTGGTGGCTCAGATGGTAAAGAATCTGACTGCAGTGAAAGACCTGAGTTCAATCTTCGGGTTGGGAAGATCCCCTGAGGAAGGAAATGGGAACCCACTCCAGTGTTCTTGCCTGGGAAATCTCATGGACAGAAGAGCCTGGTGGGCTACAGTTCATGGGGGTGCAAAGAGTCGGACATGACTGAGAGACTAACACCCTCACATATATTAACTATTCAACCCATAATGAGGAGAAAGTTAGAATTTTAGAGGAAAGAAATTGCCAACTCATAGCCAGATGAATGACCAAGAACTTTGATAATTCTGTATGTTTTATGTTTTGTTTTGTTTTGTTTTTTCCCCCAGGCTCTGAGTCAATAAAATTTGGGAGTTAACTGAGTCCCTGGTTGGAAAGCTCTTTGAAGCCTGTAGGTCCATCAGAAGCATAATTCTATTCCAAGGCAGCTTGGTATATGGAACCCTCATGGTTAAAGGCAGTGGTAATGTGTCGGTGAGTCAGCAGGAGAGGTGGATGAGTCCAGACACAAGTTGAAAACAATCTGTCTACTCCAGTTTCACTTCCCAGCACGTCACAGGAAGAAATTCCCACTAGACCCAGGGAAAGCAGCTATCCTTTCAATAGAATGGTGATCCTCTCCTTCCAGAGTCTCAGATTTATGAGTTTTTCTGTTGATTTCTTTATTTTCATCTCCCTAGTTGCCTGAGAGGAAAATTGGGATAATTTTGAAAGTAGAGCTTTCAACCTAAGGTCTTTTATTGTTCCTGAGTTTGTGGTTTTGTGTATTACTCATACATTTACATCCACAAAGTAAGCCTGAGTTGTTGAAATGTGGTCATTAATTAATCAATTAATCTAAGTAAAACCTTCCTTGTTAAGCATTTCTTATATCATTTTTCTAGTGAATTTGAAACCAGGTTTCCAATACTTTCTGATCATGAAGTATCCTCTGGCTTAGGACTCATGGTAGAGAAGTTCATGGAAAGCCTAGGGTGTTAGCTTCTTTCCCAGCTATATTCCAGCTGGTTTTAAATCCCTTTGCTTGCTTTGGCTTTCCCACATTACCTCTTTATGTGGGTGTTATTGGAACCTTCCTCTCAGTGTCCAATAAAACTCACCCCTTCCCTTTTGATCTTGCTGCAAAAGGTTGGAAAAAATCCAATGATGATCTTACCTTAAAATTAAGGCCAAAGGATAGGACGAGGCAACTAAGAGGGGTTATAATTTTTCACACCAAACTGTTTGTGAGCAACAGTTAGGAAAGGGCCCCACAGAGAATATGGCCCTTTATGTAATGAGTTCTTTGGAGGAAATATGAGTCTCATGAGAATTGGAGGTTCGCCTAGAGGTTTAAGAAAGGATTAGCAATTTGTATGTGTTACCAGCCAAAGGCAAAAGGAAGTTGTTCTTGGGTAGTGGGTGGTCAAATGTCCTCAGAGCTGTGGGATCGTCCAACAGAGATAAACAGCAAAGGAGAAAAATAAAGGGATTTCTTCTAAGCAGATAACTGGACTATTAAGTCACCCAAGCACTGAGCACTGAGGGCAATGCTCAAATGTGGAGAGCACCACACATTCCCAGGAACCCCAAGGATTGGGCTTTTGTGTCTGTTCTGCCATTAAGTAGGTGGAAGATTGAGTGCAATCCTTTCATGTCTTTGAATCTCACTTTCTGAACTTAACACTCTTTACCACTGGCTCTGGTTCAAGTAACTTTTTCATGGGTCTGTCCTTTTGTTTAAAAGCTCTTTCAACCTAAATTTTGTTTCAGTTCTGTTTAGTTCAGTCGCTCAGTCGTGTCCGACTCTTTGCAACCCCATGAATCGCAGCATGCCAGGCCTCCCTGTCAATCACCAACTCCCAGAGTTTACTCAGACTCACGTCCATCGAATCGGTGATGCCATCCATCTCATCCACTGTCTTCCTCTTCTCCTCTTGCCCTCAATTTCTCCCAGCATCAGGGTCTTTTCCAATGAGTCAACTCTTTTAAATACACATATAGGCATTTGGGAGGAATACTATTAATATTAGTGCTTTTTAAAAAATGCTACTACTGGTATTGAGTCATGATGGCAACTCTGTGACAAGCACCATAATTTGAGTGGTTGATATCTGCCACTTTCTTTAATCCAAATGGTGATCCTAAGAAGAGGTTGTTGTTCAGTTGCTAAGTTGTGTCCAACTCTTTGTGACTCCATGGACTGCAGCATGCCAGGCTTCCCTGTCCTTCACTATCTCCCAGNTTCTTGTCCAAGGTCGCTGGACTATTAATTACAGTTCCAGAGAGAGGGGACTGGTGAATCATTGTTCAGTTCCTGCCACAGGGAACTGAACACACAATGTTGTGTTAGTTTCAGTGTACAGCACAGTGATTTCAGTTATACATCTGTGTGTGTATGTGTGTGTGTGTACACATGTGTGCTCAGTCATGTCAGACTCTTGCAACCCCATGGACTGTAGCCCGCCAGTCTCCTTTGTCCATGGAATTTTCCAGGCAAGAATACTAGAGTGGGTTGCATTTCCTTCTCCAGAGGCTCTTCCCGACTCAGGGATCAACTCCGCATCTCTTGTGTGTCCTGCATTGGTGGGCAGGTTCTGTACCAGCTGAGCCTCCATACATTAATAGATACTCTTTTTCAGATTCTTTCCATTGTAGGTTATTATAAGATATTGAATATAGTTCCCTGTGTAAAGCACTTTAGTTTTTTATCTCGTGCTGTTTTACACACATCTGCTCCTATAATGTGTCCTGTAGAGGGATTGGAAGACCCCATCACTCAGAAAACTAAAAAATGAGAGAAAATCAGTAACAATTGAGTCTCATATGAAATGCTGACATTTTAATTCCCTTCCAGAATTCTTCTGTCCTTTACGTTCAGTTTTTTGTTACTCAAAGCTGTAACTGTGGGACTTGCCCTGGTGGTCCAGTGGCTAGGACTCTGCACTGCCAGTGCCGGGGGTCCGGGTTCAATCCCTGATGAGGGAACTAGATCCCACATGCCACAGCCAAGAGTTCTCATGCTTCAACTAAAAAAGATCCTGCGTGCCGCAAGTAAGACCCCATGCAACCAAATAAATCTAAAAAAGCAAACAACTGTAATTGCTCTGTCCATTGACTCCGCATCATATTTCCTCCCTGAAAGTAAGACATAACTGTCTTCCTGTGTATGTGTCAAGGCAGCTCCTGTGGTTTCTGATGGTTGTGAGTGGCTAGGCTCCGCATCACTGAGGCTTTTCATTCTCTGAACTCGTTGTTGAAGTGATGTGGTCTCTCTTTTGCCTTTCAGATGGTGCAGAATTTCCAAGATGAATCCTGTTTCATCCTCAGTACCTTAAAAGGTAAAACCTGCTCCTCCCTGCCTTCTCTTATTTAACTAAAGGATGTTGGCTTCACCCCCTGGGTTAACTGGGTGAGGGGAGAGCAGGCCGGTAAGTGGGGCTGGCCATGGGGAGTCTCTGAGTGAGTGTCACTTGGAAACATCCTCTGGGGAAAAGAAACACACGGTTCCCGGGAAGCTCAGCCTCGGAAATGTGTGAACTGGAGAGGTGGGCCCCAAGGTCACTTTGAAAAGGAAATCTTGGCCATTCACTGTGTGCTCTGCAAACCCAGCGCCGAGGAGAAGTAAGACACATTTGAATTGCTCTAAAGCATGAGTCTGGGACTTGCCTGATGATCCAGTGGCTAAGACTCTGCGCCTCCAATGCAGGGAGCATAGGTTCAATCCCTGGTCACAGTCAGGGAACGAAGAGCCCACGTGCTGCATGTCCAAAAAAAAGAAGTGTGGGTCTCCAGGAGGAGCAGGCATGGAACCCAGTAGCGCTTGAGCCTCCAGGCCCCATGGATTGGGAACCTGGGGCTGTGTGTGGAGGTGGGGGGACATGAAGGCCCACCCGAGGAAGGGGTCTGAGAAGGAACTCCTCTACCAGGAGAAAGGGGAGTCCAGCTATGACCCTCCTCCAACCCCCGTAGGGCTGGGGCAGATGAGTGTGCGGAATTATACAGGAACGAAAGCCCCTCCCTGGGCCAGAGACCCTGGACCATGGCAAGGACAGTCTCCTCCGCTTGTTCTCTCGATCCAGCCACCAAGTGCCTTCAGAGGCCCTGGCAGCCATCAAACCCAGGGCCTCCTTACCCGCAGGCCCTTTAGGCCCTGGGTGCTGGGCTGTGGCAGAAAGCCCACTATTAAAGAGAAGCTCAACAGGCAGCTGAGAAGGTGTGCGTTGGGATCTCTGCTGTTATCTTTGTTCCGTGCAGTCTTACTTTGGTGGCCTCTGCCAGCATCCATGGCAGAGCGTCTGCTGGTACCCTAATCCCACGGCTCCCAGAAACCGCCACGCCTGCCTTTCTTCCCTTAACACCTCAGTGTTTGTCTCTTGCAGCCGAGAGCAACGACGGCTACCACGTCATCCTGAAATGTGGCCTCTGAACATGTGCAGAGTGGACAGCTGCCTCCCGCCCCTCAGCCCCACGGACCCCCTTGGATGGAGATATCACACCCCTGGAAGCTGTGGCGAGGAGGGACCTGGCCCAGCCCGTGAAAGCCACAGACCCTCGGAGGCTGTGGGTCTGGAGGGCAGAAAGCCAGCAGCTCCTCTCTCCCCTCCTCTTAGCCGCCAGCTTTGGGACAGTTCCCTGTTCTTTTTCCCAGTCCTTCCATCTGAAAAGGCCAACGGGGACCATCTGCTCTGAAACCTCTTGCTCCCCTGGTTGGAGGCTAGTTCACCAGGTACCCGGGTGCCACCTGTGCCAGCTCCTTGCGCCCATTCTCCTGCTTCCAGAGAAGCCTCTGCCTCTCCCGCAGGCCTTCACCCTCTTCTCTGCCAACTGGCTGGGCCTCTGGGTGGCTGACGACGTGGGGGTGGTTTGAGACTGTTCTGTCTCCGTGTGGGTTTCCGTCTTGGTGATCCTGGTGAGCATCTGTCCTTCCTGTTCCTGGATGGCTTGATGGGTGTTGGGTTGACTCTGTGCCTTCTGCTTCTTTTCACATTGACCTTGATTCTAAGTGTCTGCTGCTGCTCACAGCCCAGACGGGGCCTTGCCTTTCTTCATTGCTGGGGTAGACACTATGGAGCCGCACACACCTGGTTCTAAGGCCCTTGGGGAGGAGAGGACGAGGCTGAGAAGACTATTGTTAGGCACATTCTCATGAATATAAAAAGGAAGAGAACCAAATGATTCCTCTTGGGCTTTTTTTGGGTGTAAGTTTATTTCCTAAGCAGTTGTGGGTAGAGGAGGACTAGAAAGTGAACATCCTGTTGTAGGATCACATGACCTTGACTCTCCTGATGCCCAGTCCTCTTGGATGGACTCACCAAATCCCATTTAGAGAAGACCACCAACCTTCCCAAGCTCCCTAGGGACAGTGTATTTTCTGGGAGGGCTCCCTTTTGAAGGTTTCTTTCTTTTCATTTTTAGAGGCCGTGTTTGGGCATTTCTCCGGCATGGGAATGTTTGGATCACCTTTCTTAGATAACCAGTAGACTCAGGAATCAGTGTCTGTCTCTGTTACTTGGGACCCTGTGATCTAAATTGCTAATGTAGGTTCATCTCACAAAGCATGGTGAGCACTGTGGCCAACTGAGCAGGACCTGACAGCCTTTCACGTGGAGCTTTAGGGGAATAGAATTGGGGGAATATAGAGACGATCATAACTGGGGAGACCTTGTTTTACAGACAGAGAAACTGAAGCCTAGAGGGGCAAAGCCACCTGCCTGATAGCACATAGTGATAGGGTAATAACGTAGATTTGTCGTCTAAACCAGGGCATTTCTGAGCGTGAAAGGAGCTCTGGTAATAATAATGCTTGGACCACAGGTATGCTATACTGCTCTGTAAGGACAGGCTTCTTACTCCCTTTCCATTTGGGGGGTGGGGGGATGGGGAGCATGTAACAGCCTTCTTGAGCTATAATCCACATACTATACAGTCTACCTATTTATAGTGTACAGTTCTGTGATTTTTTTTGTCAATTCACAAAATCACCACAAGCAGTTTTAGAACCTTTTCATCACCCAAGACATATCATGTATATGGAATCATACAATATGTGGTCTTTTGTGGTCTTTTTTTTTTTCACTTAACATAGTGTTTTCTAGGGTCATCCATATTGAACATGTGTCAGTACTTCCGTCTTTGTATAGCTTAATAATATTTCATTCCATGGATGGACTGCCTTTGTTTATCCATCCATCACTTGATGGATATTTGAGTTGTTTCTGTCTTGGGACTATTGTGAATAATGCTGCTATGAAGTATTTGTATATGGTTTGGTGTGTTTTCTTTTAGGAATATACATATGACTGGAATTGCTGGGTCATTTAGTAACTCCATGTTTAACTTTTTGATGAACTGTCAGACTGTTTTCCAAAGCAGCTGCATCATTTTACATTCCCATCAGCAGTGTATGAGGGTTCCAGTTTTCCTCCATCCTCACCAACACTTGCTCGTATCTGTCATTTGAATGATAGCATCCCAATGTCATTTTGATGATAGAAGTAGTGTCTCATTGGAGTTTCATTTTGCATCTCCCTGATGGCTAATGATGTTGAGTATTTTTTCATGTGCTTACTGGCCATTTATGTATCTTCTTTGGAGAAATGTATCCTTTGCCTATTTGCAATTGGCTTATTTGTCTTTTTATTATTGAGTTGTAGGAGTTCTGTGTATAGTTTAGATGCAGGCCCTCTATCAGATATATGAGGTGTCAAACTGTTCTCCACTTCTAGGGGTTGTCTTCACTCTCTTATGATGTCCTTTGAAGGACAAAGGTTTTTAATGTTGATGATCTCTAAGATACCGTTTTTCTCTTGTTGCTTGTACTTTTGATGTCATATCTAAGGAAACTATTGCCTAATCCAGGGTCAAGAAGATTTCTGTTTTCTTCCAACAGTTTTTATAGTTTTAGCTCTCCAGTAGTCTTTGATTAATTTTGAATTAATTTGCATTTATGATGTGAAGTATGGGTCCAACTTCATTCTTTTGCATGTAGATATTCAGCTGTCCCAGCACCAATTGTTGAAAACACTATTGGGGTCCCCATAGAATTGTCTTCCTACCCTTGATAATGGCCCCTAATTCTTACTGGACCTTTTTCTCTGCGACATGGGACTGTCATTAGATGCTCACCTTTTTTTTTTTTTTTTCTTCAGCCCATGTTTGGCTCCACCAGTTTTACAAATGGCTTTCTCTTCTTTTCTTTCTGTCTCCCCCTTTCCCTGTTTCAACAATACTGGGTGACATCACTCTCTGGTGATCTACAGCCTTTCTGTGTGCATGGCTCCACGCATCAGTCCTAGGGGAAGATCAGGATCAATCATTTTCTGTTTTGAGGAAACCAAGTCACACAGAAGTAGAAAAACTTCCCCAAGGTCCCCCAGAACCAGAACTAGATGATTGGTTTTGTGACTTCTGGTATTTTGAGATGTCTACAATTCACTAGACCCAAGAGATGCCACTTCCCAGGCCAAGTGATGACAGGCTAAAATCTTAATTCTAAAAATGTGGTAGGCTAATATTTTATTTCTTCATTCAAAATAAGGGTCCGGTCAAGATCTGTGACCTTCAGTTTGCTGTAGGTGGAGTCTTTCATCTGGAATGCACACTGCATCAGCTCTGCTTACCTTCTCCTAATGGTTATAGTTCAGTCTTGTAGCTTACACAGAAGTAGAAAATAATAAATACCAAAGAAGAATACACAGTCATTTGTACAAAATGTTTTAGCTGCCCAATTCAGCAGTTTGTTCCTTCCACAGGGGTCAGAGGAGCTAGCTGCAGGTGCTTGGATTTTGTGTCTAGTTTTTTCATTTTATTAAAGTACAGAAAAGCTGTGCCCTTCTCACTCCTGTCCACTGTCTTTCCTGTGTGCTCTGAGTCCAGCGTCTGAGCCTGCTGAACAGGGTGGCCCCTCCCAGAACAGTCCCCTCCACCCCCACATATTCTGAGCTGTGGCTGCCCCTTGGCAGCAACAAATTTTAAAAGGGATACCCCGAGGGACAGAAGATGTACCGTGCACCAGAGCCACAGTCTTGAACCAGAAACCCAGTGGAGTGCTTTTTTTCTCAGTCCATTGCGTTTCTTTGCTGGGCAGTTGTCTGCAAGTTTTTGATAAACGTTCTCCTGGTTACCGAGTCGCCTCTTTATAATAAAGACATGGGCTTTGGAATGGAGGAAGGGATGGTAGGCCTTTGGAAAGAGCAGGATGGGCAGGGAGTTGGAAATCTCAGTGTAAGATACTAAGCAAAGGTCAGCTGCTGTCCTGGTGACCTCCTTCCCCGGCCACCTTGGGCTTCTTGGGAAGAGCCATGAACCTAGAGGGACTTTCCCGGGAGCAGAGTGGAGCTGCCTGAGCAGTGCGTCACAAGTTTCCAAGTCCAGACCGGCCTCAGCGGCTGGCCTGCATGAGTTAAGATCTGAAAATCATTAACGAGTTAATGAGAAAAATGGAAGAGCTTCTTTTGTTGTTGTCAGTGGAGCAGAGGGAGGCAGCCCCCAGGAGCTCAGAGGAGATAGAAAAGCAAGTGACCAAGAGCCAGGAGTCCTGGGTTCCTACACCCTCGCTTGGCGTGCTTTTTCTGCCTCTCTGGGTTTCACCTCCTCTAGCTGGGAGGCTTCTGGGGCTGTGACTGACTCGAGCATGAGTGTGTCTGAGGGGGGCATTCCTTTTTTCCCTCCATCAGAGTTGCACTGTGGGTAGGTGGCGTGTACATGCATGCTTCCTAGTGGTACACAGCACCTCAATTCTACTTGGACTGGTACATGCTCTGCGAGGTTGCATGCATTTCAATGTGAGACACTGCATCTTAGCCATGTCTTTAGGAATCCAGCCTAGCTTGCAGCCAGGGTGACTTGATTCCATCCATGCTCTTAAGAGTGGCCCCCTGCAGCTGTTCCCTGCAGCCTGAAGCTGGATTCCTTGTTGGCTGGCTTTATGTCTACATTACAGACATGCATGCGTGCATGCCTGTGTGTGTGCATGTTCATGGATGTACATGAATCCCCTTCTCTGCCCCTGTATCTGGCACGAGGGGGGCAGCCCTGAGTGTCTTCAGCTCACCTAGACAGAATGATGACTGCTGCTTCCTTTAGACCTTACGTGATGCTCCTGGTTTGGACTCAGTCGATAAAACTGATTAAGGCACTGTTGCCCTAACGGTGGGGAAAGGCCCATCCTCAGTCCTGCCCTAGGGAACAGAGCAATGCTGGGAGCTGACATCTAACCAGGACCCCAAAAGCAAGGTCCTCGGACTTGGTCTTACTTGCAGCCACCTCACGTTCCCTGTGTCCGCTTGGGTTGCGTATTCTGTGTGTGATGTCATCAGTCAGGCCAGGCAGTAGGAAGTATTTGTACATCCTCTCTGATCACCTCCTGGCCCTCTTCCCTCTACTCTGTGGGGCAGAGCAGTGCAGTACAAGACAAGCCACCCTGACCTCCTTCCTCGGGGCCGACCTGAGAACTCCATGCAGCCTCTGCCCAGCGCCCCAGAGCACCTTGTAAAGGCTGGGCTTTCCTCCCTCCTGCTCCTGCAGGAAATGACTGAGTTCTGAGGGTGTGGTCCTCACCTGGCCATGTAGGGGCTTTCTAGTGGCAGCATCCCCAGGAAGTATCTCTAAGACGTAGCTTTGTGAGGCAGGGAGGGGCCAGCACTGCTTAGTCGTGGGCTGAGACACCTGGCTGTTTGGGCAGCCAGGCCAGCCTGTCCCAGGAGGGAGCGTGTGAGCCTGTCCCTGCCTTCATCCTGTGGAGCCCCAGACAGGGGTGGGGTAAGGGGTGGCGGCCTGCAGGGGGCTAGCAGGGACCAGGAAGCCTTTTATCGTGAAAATTTTCAATCCTTCTTGAAAGACAGACCAATATAATTAGCCCTGGTACCCATCACTCCACCTCCTCAACGATCACCCTACAGCTGCTCATCAGGCACAGGCCGACTGCAGGCTAAATGCAGCTTCTTGCTGCATTTTGTAATCTGTTTGATGACAGGAAACACTGAGCTCAATGAAGTGAAATGTCATCCTGTCCGCCCCTCTGCTATTCCACTCCCATTTGTATAGCAAAACCTGTACTCGGTTATTATAGTTTGAATTTCATCATCTGAAACTTATGGAAACTCATTTTCTCTTACTTGCCTCCTTGAAGCCCTTAAAGCCAAAAGTAGGTCTCGTCTAGCCTTTACAGAAAACCACTGCCCACTGCTGAGCTAGACCTCTGTTACTCTGTATGCACCCTACATGATGTTAAATAGTATCCTTGAAAATAAGGGCTTTTAAAAATAATAAAAAGTATTTTGTTTGGAGCTTTGAAGCAGGAGGATCATTCAGCTGAGCAGTCTTTGAAACCAGACCCCCACCCCGCCTATTAGTCATGTGCCCCCTCCCCCAGGCAGTCTTTGCCCCAGCTGCTCAGGAATCATAGTCCTTTGCTCTTGCCCCTTCCCTCCTGCTGTCCACTTCTTGGAGACTTGCTGGGCCTTTGGTCGCGGGGCAGGGTGCAGGAGGTTGTGCCCGAGAGCCAGCTGTGGGGAGAATACAGCAGCGGCTCCGGGCCCTGGTGGGTGGTGGTCTCTTGACTTAGGTCACTGGGACTTTACTGCCCCAGGAGGTACGGCCTAACCTCCACCTCTACTGGCACCTTGAGGACCTCTCAGCTGCCCTGGGGTCCCCCAAAGCCCTCTCCACGTGTTTGCAGCTCTTCCCCCAACAGAGGGACTGGCTTGTGACAGCTTCAGCTTGATGATGGGGAGGGTTTCCCTGGGCCCAGCGCTCACTTGTGCCACTGGGAGAAGCCAGCCCATAGGCAGCCTCATGCTGGGGTGGTCCCATCTCCCTGTGGCTGGGCTGGCCATTCTGGACCCTGGCTCCTTTGCTTCCAGTGAAGATGGCCAGACACTGCAGCAAGCCCTCCATTAGCACCAACCGCTGATGATGCTGACTGGCCTCACCTGAGTCAGACTTGGGGCTCTGTGCTTTTCCTTTGTCCCATTTGAGCCTCCTCACAGCTCTGAGGCCCCGTAGGCTGATTTCCAGTTGAGGAAATCAAGACTGAGAAATCAGATAGGGGCCCAGGTCCTATGACTATCAATGGGCTGAGCCAGGGTCCCGATTGTGCATCTAGATCTCGCACTCTTGCCCCAGATGCACAGGTGAGTCCTTTCATCCCTAGTGCTCACTCTCCTGATGACATCATCCCTGGGCTCTGTCTGTGTGCTCAGTCGCTTGAGCTGTGTCCTGACTCTTTGCAACCCCATGGACTGTAGTCCGCCAGGCTCTTCTGTCCATGGCATTTTCCGGCAAGAATACTGGAGTGGGTTGCCATGCCTTCCTCCAGGGGATCTTCCCGATGCAGGGATCAATCCTCTGTGGCCTGTTTTGCAGGTGGATTCTTTACCTGCTGAGCCATTGGGGAAGGCCAATCTATGATTTAAGATGTGTATAAGAGACAGGCTCTGTGAGTAATAGTCAGATCTGTCTTGGAACTTCATAGAAGGCAAGAGATAAAAGCAGACTAAATAAGAACNTCATCTCATCCTGTTTCCCCCTTCTCCTCCTGCCCTCAATCTTCCCCAGCATCAGGGTCTTTTCCAGTGAACTGGTTTTTCGCATCAAGTGGCCAAAGTACTGGAGCTTCAGCTTCAGCATCAGTCCTTCCAGTGAATATTCAGGATTGATTTCCTTTAGGATTGACTGCTTTGATCTCCTTGGTGTCCAAGGGACTCTCAAGAGTCTTGTTCAGCACCACAGTTTGAGAAGTATGATCATCCTTTACGGCTGGCTATTAACGTGTTCAAGTGGAAATGTTAGTTAAAAAGCACCCAACCAGTCAATAGTTCCAGTGGCAATGGGACTCAGGCTGATGAGATTGTAAAGGTGGGAAAGGCCTGTGATGAGGTTGGGGCAATAGGGGCTGCCTTATTTAGGGAAGGGGCAAAGAGAGATGTTTGGAGGACAGTGATGGCTGCTGAGCATCTCAAGGAAGAACCAAAAAAACAGGGAAAAGTACAGGAAAGGAAGATGCTAAAAGACAAGATTTTCATTAAAAACCATTTTCCCCTTTTATAATTATGAAAATAACATATGCACATTGAAGAATAATCAGATGATACAGAAAAAATTAAGGAACTGAAGAAAAATATACTATAGACCTTCTTGCACAATTATTTTCATTGTTGTATATTACCTTATCCTGTGGATGATACCACTCTAACGGCAGAAAGCAGGGGAACCAAACAGCCTCTTGATGAGGGTGAAAAAGGAGAGCGAAAGAGACGGCTTAAAACTAAATATTAAAAAAACTAAGATCATGACATTTGGCCTCATTACTTCATGGCAAATAGAAAGGGAAAAGGTGGAAGTAGTGACAGATTTCCTGTTCTTGGGCTCTAAAATCACTGTGGATGGTGACTGTAGCCATGAAATCAGAAGACATTTGCCTCTTGGCAGGAAAGCTATGACAAACCTAGACAGTGTGTTGAAAAGCAGAGACATTACTCTGCTGACAAANAAAGGGAAAAGGTGGAAGTAGTGACAGATTTCCTGTTCTTGGGCTCTAAAATCACTGTGGATGGTGACTGTAGCCATGAAATCAGAAGACATTTGCCTCTTGGCAGGAAAGCTATGACAAACCTAGACAGTGTGTTGAAAAGCAGAGACATTACTCTGCTGACAAAGATGTGTATAGTCAAGGCTATGGTTTTCCCAGTGGTCACGTTCAGTTGTGATAAAGGCAGAGCACTAAAAAATTGATGCTTTCAAACTATGGTCCTGGAGAAGACTCCTGAGAGTCCTTTGGACAGCAAGGAGATCAAAGCAGTCAATCTTTAGGGAAATCAACCCTGAATACTCGATGAAAGGACTGATGCTGAAGCTGAAATTCCAGTATTCTGGACATCAGATGGGAATAGCTGACTCATTGGAAAGTCCCTGATTGAGAAGACTGAGGCCAGAAGGAGAATAGGGCGTCAGAGGATGAGATGGCTGGCTGGATGGCATCACCAATGAAATGGATGCGAACTTGGGCAAATTTGGGAAGATGGTGAGGGACAGAGAGGCCTGGTGTGCTGCAGTCCATGGGGGCTGAAAATAGTCAGATACAACTGGGTGACTGAACAACAACAACAACATATTACCTTTTAATTTTTGTCTAACATTCTAATTTTCCTTAGGTTGCAATCTGCTTAATATTAAATCATAAACATTTTCCTATGTTGTCATAAAATCTTTATTATCAATACTATCATTTTACATGGCGACATACTAGTTCATATTATATATAAAAAACCATTTCTCCATGGTTGGATAATGGTGGCGATGCAATTTTTTATGAGTAACTTGTGTGAAATGAAAACATCTCTTGCCATGTCAATAAACAAGAAATGTTACAGCCATCAGCGATTTCTGGCCTCCAAATGTGAATGAGGGCTCTCAAAACTGCGATCCAGCAGCCACCAGCCCCCAGAGAGATTGCTGATGAGCTGGGGGAATGCAAGAACCAAGGTGAACAAGGAAACAGGACGGCCCTGATAGCTGAGTTGCATATGAAAGGAATAAAGTCGGTGAGCCCAGAGGCTTGCATCTTCCCAAACATAGAATGCCAAATTCTTTAGATATTTGATCTTTGAAGTTCAGACTTCTGCTCCCTTTGTTGCAAACTTATACAGAGTCTGACTTCCCCTCTGTCTGTCTCCTTGGAGCAGTTTTCTCAGAGCTACTGATATGCTGTCTCCTGGGCTTGAAGTCCTAAACATTCTCACCAAATAAAATAACTAGACTTTCAGGTTGTGACTATATTTTTCAGTTGACGCTTGAAATAAATTTTTTCATAGGTGGTACTTTGATTCATTACATTCGAGGAATCTTGTTTCTAGGGATACTCTTGGGTTCAACGGACCTATAAATTTATTAAAAATGAGAGTTATCCAGTATCTATTCTACCAGCTGTTTGTAGAAAATAAATATTGGAAAGTTGCTAGCAGGGAATTAGTATTCTTAAAAATGATTTAAAAAGAATAAAGGAGTGGAAAGTGCTCCTTGGATGTCAAGGAGAGTCAAAGAGTAATTTAAGACATCAGTAGAGAGATTAGTGACTGTAATAATGTATTTCTGTGTTCCGTACAAGAAGGCATACCACATAGTCTGTGCAAAATGAAGCCAGAATTCCAAGCAGAAATGGAATAACTTTAAGAAAACTTTTCTTGGCATTGTAAGCTCACACATGTACTTTTATATGCTACAAAGTTGAAAAAAAAAAGTTAAAAAATTCTGAAGTATTGAGGCCATAGCTATAAAAAAATTAAGGTTTTAAACTAGATTTGTGAGAGTAAGAAAATATGTGTTCTGGTATGCTGCTATTCTGTACAGTATTTTTTCATGCTGGCAAATATTCTGTTTCTGCCAATATGAACAATTATTTTTTCTGGCAAAAACAGTTTGAATAAAAATAGTAGCAAGCCACCATTTCTTAAGTAAAGTTGAAAATTTTAAACACTTAATGGAAATTATTTACACATTTATTTCATTGCTATTCAAAGGAAGTAGTAGGAATTCCATGAAAGTTTGTGTTATGACAAAAGTAAATAGCTAGTGTAAAGGTATTTGGAAGCTAGAAGAATGATAAAAAGGAGATGATTTAGAAAGAAAAAAGTGTATCTATTTTAAAACATTGTTATTATTAGCTTCAACCTTCTTTGACTTGACAAGACTCCCACAGACTGGAAAAGATCGGGCAGGTAGACTACCAAATATATATTCATTTCTTCTTTGTATTTAACAGAAACTGAATTTTGCTCAGTACATCCACAGTCCAGGTAAAGTACTTTTCCAGACTTGTTTGCAGTTACGGGTGACTATATGACATTTTCAGCTGATGAAATAATGGACAAAACTTGCTAGGTTCTGCCCCTTTGCTCTTTCTTCTTGTTCTTGCCTGGAAAGCAGGTAATGAGGTTGAAGGTAACAGCCAGTATGAGACCATCTCACAGCAAGGATGAAGAATTAAGCTACCCAACAAAGACGTGTGCTTAGTTGCTTAGTCCCACTCTTTGCAGCCCCAAGGACTGTAGCGCCCCAGGCTCCTCTGCCCATGGAATTTTTCCAGGCAAGAATATTTGAGTGGGATGCCTAAGGGATCTTCCCAACCCATGGGTAGAACCTGCGTCTCTTGCATCTCCTGAATGGGAAAGTCAAAAAGAAGTAGAATCGTGTGGCACTGATGAAACCATGGAACCACTGGGTCACTCTTCTCTGCACTTTGCTTATGAGTCCAATTATGTGAAGCTATTTAGTTAAGCCACTGTCATCAGATTTTGGTGACATTCAATGCACACAAATCCTAAATAACACAAGAGCCCTTGATGTAATCTGTTTGTAACCTGTACTTTTATTTATAAACTGCCCATTATGATGAGTTTAATGATTTATGTTTTCAAACCGTCTGAGCTATTGATTACATCAGCAAGTTAACATTTATTAAGTATTCCCTCTTCCTCATCCTTGTATTTAATACCAAAAAGTGTCTGGCATGTTGTGTGCACTTAATAAATATTTACTTACCAGCAATTTGGAAAGTTGTTTTGACTCCAAAGTGAGTGTGTATGTATATATATACACAAGCGCATATCTTTACATAAACATGTAGATGAGCAAACATTATATATGATTATAAATTATGTGTGTAAAAATACTTACATGGATTTAAAATACTCAGATATTAAAGAATTACTCTATGAGAATTAATTCAGTCGCTCAGTGGTGTCTGACTCTTTGCAACCATGGAATGAAGGACGCCAGGCTTCCCTGTCCATCACTAACTCCTGAAGCTTGCTCAAACTCATGTCCGTTGAGTCAGTAATGCCATCTCATCCTCTGTCATCCCCTTCTTCTGCCTTCAGTCTTTCCCAGCATCAGTCTATTTTCCAATGAGTCAGCTCTTTGCATCAGATGGCCAAAGTATTGGAGTTTCAGCTTCAACATCAGTCCTTCCAATGAACACCCAGGACGGATCTCCTGTAGGATGGACTGGTTGAATCTCCTTGCAGTCCAAGGGACTCTCAAGAGTCTTGTCCAACATCACAGTTCAAAAGCATCAATTCTTCGGTGCTCAGATTTCTTTATAGTCCAACTCTCACATCCATACATGATTACTGGAAAAACCATAGCTTTGACTAGACGGACTTCTGTTGGCAAAGTAATGTCTCTGCTTTTTAATATGCTGTCTAAGTTGGTCATAACTTTTCTTCCAAGGAGTAAATGTCTTTTAATTTCATGGCTGCAGTCACCATCTGCAGTGATTTTGGAGCTCCCCAAAATAAAGTCTCTCACTGTTTCCATCGTTTCCCAATCTATTTGCCATGAAGTGATGGGACCGGATGTCATGATCTTAGTTTTCTGAATGTTGAGTTTCAAGCCAATTTTTTCACTCTCNACTAGACGGACTTCTGTTGGCAAAGTAATGTCTCTGCTTTTTAATATGCTGTCTAAGTTGGTCATAACTTTTCTTCCAAGGAGTAAATGTCTTTTAATTTCATGGCTGCAGTCACCATCTGCAGTGATTTTGGAGCTCCCCAAAATAAAGTCTCTCACTGTTTCCATCGTTTCCCAATCTATTTGCCATGAAGTGATGGGACCGGATGTCATGATCTTAGTTTTCTGAATGTTGAGTTTCAAGCCAATTTTTTCACTCTCTTCTTTCACTTTCACCAAGAGGCTTTTTAGTTCTTCTTCGCTTTCTGCCATAAGGGTGGTGTCATCTGCGTATCTGAGGTTACTGATATTTCTCCTGGCAATTGTGATTCCAGCTTGTGCTTCATCCAGCCTGGCATTTTGCATGATATACTCTGCATATAAGATATACTGTATGAGAATAATTGCCACTATTTCATTTCCATTTAGGATTTGTATAGGGCTGTAATAATAGACAATTTGTATTGCAGTGAACTTTAAGGTCTTAGAGAGACACACAAGAGAACTGATGTGGTAGAACGGGAGATAAAGAAACAATGACTTTAGATTCCTTCCCTCTAGCAGCATTTGTCAGACCACCTGAACAAGCATTCTTTGTACAAACAATACAAAGGGGCTTCCTAAGTGGTGATGCAGTGGAAAAGAATTCACTCAGCAATGCAGGGGACATGGGTTTGATCCCTGGTCTGGAAAGATTCTATGGGGAAACTAAACCCCTGTGCCACAGCTAAGCTCTGTGCTCCAAAGCCCACAAACTGCAGCTAGTTAGCTTTCTGTGCCTCAATTACTGAAGCCTGCACCCCTAAAGCCTGTGTTCCTCAACAAGAGAAACCACCACAGTGAGAAGCCTGGGCACTGCAACAATGAGTAGCTGCCGATCAGCACAACTAGAGAAAAACCAACACGCAGCAACAAAGGCCCAGCACAACCAGAAATAAAAAAGAAAGAAGACACGAAGTTTGGAAAAGGGAGGAAAACAACTCTTTTTACAGAAGACAGAAATTCTTATTTTACCACGAGGGTGAGATATTTATTTTGTTCTCCATTTTATTTTTGGTGGCCAGAAAACCTATGTAACACATAAGTGCTCATTAATACTTGGTGGAAAGGATGGGCTGATGAAGAGAGGAAATCTCTTGAGAAATCAGCACCCCAGAGAGAAACACCATAGTAAAGCCATTCAAGAGCCATGACTTAATGAGCTTTCTGGAGATCTGAATATGCCGCACATACAGTTTTGCTCCAAATTCTCACTGTTTGGAGTTTTGATATTTTTAAATATCCAGTGATAGAAAATAAATACTTGATGGTTATTAATTAAAATCCTTCTCAACGTAGTACTCCAAGGAACTGCTAGCAATTGATTAGAGTAGACAAGAGACCTTATTGCTATCTGTAACATAAGATTTAATATTCTTTTTTCCAGGTCAAGTAACTTAAAATTGTTTTGTAATCACCAGGGGCTTCCCTGTTGACTCAGAGACTCGAGTTCTCTGGGTTGGGAAGACCCCATGGAAGAGGAAATGGCAACCCACTCCAGTTTTCTTGCCTGGAGGAGTCCATGGACAGGGAGCCTGGTGGGCTACAGTCCACAGGGTTGAAGAGTGGACATGATAAGACAAGAGCAAAGACATGATAAAATCAGCAGAATCACCTCCCTAGCATTATCTGAAGACAGATGATTCTTTTCTCCTCAAATACTATTGTGGTAGTTTTAAAATAGTTTCAAATTCTTTGATATTCCTCCCTTTGGTGGAGGGGAAGGAAATTCCCTTTCTATTGAGTATGAGCTGGAGTGGACTTAATGAATCTTCTTTTTTTTTTTTTTTTTTTGTAAGGTGTTTTTTTTCTTTCCTTTAAAAAAATGTTGTTTATTTATTTATTTGGCTGTACCAGGTCTCAGTTGTGGCATTTGTTGCAACATGCAGGTTCGTTTTTATTTTTAGTTGCAGCATGTGGGATCTAGTTCTCTGACTAGAGATCGAACCTGGGCCCCCTGCATTGGGAATGTGGAGTATTAGACCCTGGACTACCAGGGAGGTCCCATGAATCTCAGCTAATAAAAAGAATATAATGAAAGTGACAGTGCATGGCTGTGAAGACTGGGTACAAAAGGCAGTGTGACTTTCTGCTAATTCTCTTTCTCTATCTCTCTCTGTTAGATGATTTGCTGTGGGAAAGCTGGCTGCCATGTGGCAATAAACCAAGGCCTCCTGCAAACAGACATGTGCACGAGCCATCCAACAGTGGCTCCTCCAGCCCCAGTCGGGCCTTCAGGTGGGACTGCAGCACCTGCCAGCATCATAATTACAACCTTATGAGAGACTGAGCCAGAATCACCCAGCTAATCCACTTCCAAAATCCTGACCCACAAATAGTAACTGAATATGTGTTTACTGTTTAAACCATGAAATTTTGGAGTAAGAGTTCATGCATAAATGGATAGCAATGTTGTTGTTGTTCAGATGCCAGTCGTGTCTGACTCTTTGTGAACCCATGGACTGCAGCACACCAGGCCCCCCCGTCCCTCCCCATCTCCCAGAGTTTGTTCAAATTCATGTCCAGTGCATCGGTGATGCCATCCAGCCATCTCATCCTCTGATGCCATCTTCTCCTTCTGTCTTCAATCTTTCACAGCATCGGGGGCTTTTCCAATGAGTTGGCTGTTCATATCAGACGACCAAAATATTGGAGCTTCAGCTTCAGCATCAGTCCTTCCAATTAGTATTCAAGTATTGATTTCCTTTAAGACTGACTGGTTTGATCTCCTTGCTGTCCAAGGGACTCTCAGGCATCTTCTCCAGCAGCACAGTTCGAAGGCATCAATTCTTTGTTATTATCTGGATAACAATGGTTTGATCCCTGGGTTAGGAAGATACCTGGAGGAGGACATGGCAACCTACCCCAGTACTCTTGCCTGGAGAATCCCATGGACAGAGAAACCTGGCAGGCTACAGTCCAAAGGATTGCAAAGAGTCAGACACAACTGAAGTGACATAGCACATAACTATATTAAATTTTTTTTAAAGAAATGAAACTCATTTATAGCCCCTTTTAAGACTAACAGGGGCTGTTAGTCCTGGTAAGACTATTCCCAATTTCACTACCTTGGTATCATCAAGTTAGCTACTTACCCATCAATACTTGCTTTATTCTTTCTTCTGCAGCAGGGTCAGAAAACTCTTTTTATACAGGGCCAGATAGTAAATAGTTTAGGTCTTGTAGGCCATGTGGTCTCTGTCACAACTACTCAGCTCTGCTCTTGTGGCAGACAGCAGCTGTAGACAATATTTAAATGAATGAATGTGGCTGTGTTCTAATAAAAGTTTATTTATGGATACTGAAATTTGAATTTCACATAATTTTCACATCCTGGAATGTTATTTTTCTTTTGATTTTTTTTCAACTACTCAAAAATGTAAAAACCATTCTTAGCTTGTAGGTCATTTGAAACCAAGCCTTGGGCTAGATTTGGCCCATGGGTATAGTGTGCTGATTCCTGTACTAAAGTAATGGAATTCTTGATATTTAGTTGGCATGTGGATGCCTAAATAAAGACTTTTTTTTTAGACAGTAGCACACTATGGTTAATGAAAAGTAGGTGATAAGTGCAAATTCTGAGTCATTATCTTAAAGGAAAGTAAGGTACTCTCCTCTTTTATTCCTCCCCCTTTTCACTGGCCAGAATGAAGATCACCTTGGACCATGCAATGGCAGAAATATCCTTGGTATGGTAGAAAAAATAGAACGAGCTCGAATTCCTGCCTCTGGACCATGTGTGGTCATACTGCTATAAGAATGAAAACTAAGACTATAATCGGTTTGTAAAGGGACCTCTGTTTTAGGGCCTTTTCACACTTTGCCACATCTATATTCTAACATCAGCTGGTTAGACTTTGGCTAACATCTCTAAATGTAATGACAGGTTAATGTGCTGTACTTTCAAGAAGCACTGCAGAAACTTTCAAGAAACAGCTAAGTGTGGAGTTAAAAAATTCATTCTTGGTACCTTATCAAGTTGAAATAGTCTGGATATAGGACAGCTTTAACTTTTTATTTAAAACCAGAATTTCTAAATATTGCAGGTGCTTTGTCTTTTCTTCTGATTGTTGATTTCCTGTGATTTGGAAGTGGACAAAGATGTCTGTATCCTTTTGCTCCTATCTCCATCACACTAACAACCAAAGAAAGAACATTATTAATTGGGAGAAACAAACAAATTTACTTCTTATAATCTCTGATGAAGAATTAATTCACACTGTCCTTTGCGGATTTTATTTATATAAATGAATGGGTTTAAAATGTAGCCTCCACTCCTACCTCCCACAAGTATCCCATGGTCCTATGGATTTTCTCATTTATATGATAACTGAAAGAAACTATAGTTATAAGAGACATACTTATCTTGTGAGCATATTTTATTTTCCACAGCAGAACTTGGGGGCTCCCAGGCTGTAGACAGCAGTGGATAAATGATCCCACAGACTACTGTAAGAATCGTCAACCACCACTCAGCCGCACCAGAGTATCAGGCATTGTCCAAACACAGTTGTGCTGACCCACAGTATTTCCCATTCACCTCTCTCCCCCTCTTCACTCCTTGCCAAAAACCAAACTAGCTTTAAGTAGGCACAGTCTTTCAAGTCCTGGCTGCTGTTGTCCCAAGAGATTTCAGGGAGAAGCAGTCTTGGCTGATTCTTAGAGCCAGAGGTGGAGCTGTGAGGGGAACAATGTTTGGGTTTTGAGAACAGCTCAAGCTTCGGCAGGAGAAAGCAGCTTGGCGAATGAGGAAAGAATGTGCTTGTCACTTCAATAGGCAAGAAACTTCCATTCCCCCTGCCTCTGCCAACTAGTGTTTATTGGAAAGGACAGAGTGGTGATGATGGCAGGTGACTTTGGTTTGGATTTTATGGAATCTTTCATGTTTATTTTACCTTCTCAAAGAGCAGATAAATGTACAAGTCCCACAGTTAACTGTTTTGACTCCTGCTTGTGTTTTTATTGGAAAACTGAGTGTTGTTCCTCAGTTATTTTGAAGAATGCCACCCCTGGCCCATTTGAAAACTCTGCTTGCTTCTCTTGTATGTAAGTTCATATTTGTTATAGGGGTTTTGGAGAGAAGTAGCAGAGGGTATTTAAGTGGAAAGTGAAGGCCAAGGGAGACAAGATCCTGCTTTGAGAACACGAGAGAATTTACGGTTGAGAGGATCAGGTGGGTCTGTGTAGACAAAATAGATTTAGCTGAAATCAAAGGTGAGCTTATGAAAAATTTGACATGGTAGGGGGGAAAAGTTTTTTAAGGTGTCATACTCTTTGGTCATGTTTTGATTTCTTATTGATTTTCTTGGATTCTTATGGAAATGGATAGAACAACAGAGACTATTTTCGCATTCTGAATTCCATTTGTTAGACTTGGAAACTATGACCTGATTTTGAATATCACTTTTAAAATGAACAAAAAGACATTCTAAAATTAATATTTGAAAAATAATGTTGCCATTTTAAAATCTCTAACCTCTCTCTCTGAACTCTCAACATTCTTGCCTGCTTCCAGAATTCTCCCTTTAGTTGTACCTAACTTTTATTTATCTATTTAAGTTTGGCAGTAGGAATGTTAGTTGGATCTTGGAACATAAATACATCTAAAAGTTAAAATGGGGAATAAGGTGGGAGTATTGTGAAAAAATATTTCTTGGGTTCTGCCTATGTGATAGACC
>SJYV01034882.1:774965-788366 GCA_006410875.1 Neotragus pygmaeus | reverse complement strand
CGGGGGCGGGGGTGGGGTGGGGGAGCTGCACTTTGAGGCTTGCAGGATCTTAGTTCCCTCACCAGGGATCAAACCAGGGCCTTCAGCACTGAAAGTGCAAAGTCCTAACCATTAGACTTCTCTGCCAGGAATTCCCTATTACAACCATTTTAAAGAAGGGAGACCGAGACTCAGTAAGGGTCTTTATAACTAATATTAGTTGATATTCTATTAATCGTAAAGTCAAGTTATCTGTATTTAAACATAGTTTTGGTTCCATATTTTTTCTACCGCTCTTAGTCCTAGTATCTACACTGATTATGTTTAAACTGATTGTGGTTTAGTCACTAAGTTGTGTCTGACTCTGCAATTCTATGGACTGTAGCCCACCAGGCTCTTCTGTCCATGAGATTTCCCAGCAAGAATACTGGAGTGGGTTGCCATTTCCTTCTCTAGGAAGTCTTCCTGACCCAGGGATCAAGCCTGTGTCTCCTGCATTAGCAAGCAATCATTAAAACTTGATTGATCAGGTACTTCCCTGGTGGTCTAGTGGTTAAAATTCTGAACTCCCATTGCAGGGGCCACAGATTTGATCCCAGGTCAGGGAACTGGATTCTACATGTTGCAACGAACACCCAGAGTGGCCAAATAATTAAATTTTAAAAATTGACTGATCAGAAGAAACCTGTGTATAATTATTTAGGACTCCTCTTTTGCTAGTGTACTATGATTTTAGGGAATAAGACTTTGTTACAAGGATTCAAGGAACGGTAGAGTCAACTACATCGTTACTTTGCACCTCCAAATTTCCAAGACTAGAATTAGTACTTCTCAAGACAAAAATAATCTGATGTGGTCTCTTGTCATTACCCGTGATGAAATTCCTGGCCTGGCAAGTTTCACCAAACCACTTCGAACATGGTGGCCTTCTACATGTCCTGTGTGGTAACTTTTCTTGATCTTGGGCACTCTTCACTGTAGCCAGAATAAAAGTTTCACAAGGCATGTCTGGTGTGAATCATTACAATTTCTTTGTAGGAAGTATCTCTCAGAGATGCTGTTCATAGAAGTAGATTATGAGCAAAGCAAGAACTTGGAATTTCATACTCTTTCCCAGCACACATATAAAGAAATGAACTGGATGTAAAGGAGTCAATTAAAGAAGTCAGTGAACCTCAGAGAAAATCGCGAGTAGCATCTACTACAGTCTTTATTCACCAGCATCAAGAGAATCTCCAATGGGTTGATACATTTTTTTTTTTTTGAGTGTCTGCTTTGTGCTATTGTGCTGAAAATATTAAGAATACTTTCAAAAGTTAGAAAATTTTTTTACTCAGAGAGATCATTGCTTTGCTGTGTTTACAAGTAAAATCAATTAACCACAAACATGGCTTAAAGTGTCTCAGCCACTCTGGAAATGTAGAAGTATTTCTTTTAATCCATAATATTTAATGAATCATAACTTCTAGTTCCCAAGCATTCCAAGTAATTAGTATTTTCCTTTGTGATTGTCAGCTGAAGAATCATTTGTATGATGATGACATATCTAGTTTGTTTAATACACATTCTTCTGAATTTTTCTTTAGCATGATGTGGGAGATACATAGGAAATGTACATTTAAACAGTCACAGCAATGATTGTAATTATTTCCAAGTGGGACGGCATGCACTAATGCCCATGAACTGAGGGGCAATATTTTTATGTTACTGTTTTCTATAATAAATCCTAAAACCAGCTGCAATTTAGAAGTTTCAGTACTGACATATTTCTCTTAAGGATTAAATAAGCGGAATTAAAAAAACTATTTCTTTTATTGAAGGATAACTACTTTACAGAATTTTGTTGTTTTCTGTCAAACTTCAACATGAATCAGCCATAGGTATACATATATCCCCTCCCTTTTGACCTTCCCTCTCATCTCCTTCCCCATTCCATCTCTCTAGGTTGATACAGAGGCCCTGTTTGAGTTTCCCGAGCCATACAGCAAATTCCTGTTGACTATCTAAAGTAGAATTTTTATTCTACAACTATTAATGCTTTTCAAAATAGTGTGTAATTGTATAGAACCAATGCTATTGGTATAATAGAACTTTGCTATTAAGTTGATTGAACAAAATGTAAAAATATTTTCTTTTCGCCAGTGCTGTCTGTTGCAGGGCAAAGTGGATCAGAATAGTTGTCCAGGATGATGTCACTTCACAAGTTACACATTGCTATTGTCTTTATTGTAAAATTGAAAATTTTTAAATATACATACTTCTATGGGGTTCCCTGATAGCTCAGTTGGTAAAGAATCCACCTGCAATGCAGGAGACCCCAGTTCCTCTATCAGGAGGATCCCCTGGAGAAGTGATAGGCTACCCACCCCAGTATTCTTGGGCTTTCCTTGTGGCTCAGCTGTTAAAGAATCCACCTGCAATGTGAGAGACCTGGGTTCGATCCCTGGATTGGGAAGATCCCTGGAGAGGGAAAAGGCTACCCACTCCAATATTCTGGCCTGGAGAATTCCATGAACTATATAGTCCATGGAGTCACAAAGAACCAGACAAAAAATTGACAATTTTAAAATATGGATACCTTTGTGTGTGAAAAATTGAAGGACCTATTTCTAGATATTTTAATCTGATATTTTAATGATTCACTAAATAAATTAATAAATTAAAATGTTTTTTAAGGGGTAATTTTTGATAATTTTTCTAGTTTAGGTATATTATTTTCAATGTTTTAAAAGCTCATGTGAATAAAATTAAAGAACAACTGGATAGAAAACCAGTCCCTCCTAAAGGAGATCAGTCTGAGTGTTCATTGGAAGGACTGATGTTGAAGCTGAAACTCCAATACTTTGGCCACCTGATGCAGAGAGCTGACTCAGTGGAAAAGACCCTGATGCTGGGAAAGATTGAGGGCAGAAGAAAGAAGGGGATGACAGAGAATGAGATGGTTGGATGGCATCACCAACTCAATGGACATGGGTTTGGGTAGACTCCAGCAGTTGGTGATGGACAGGGAGGCCTGGCATGCTGTGGTTCATGGGGTCGCAAAGTATTGGACACGACTGAACGACTGAACTGAACTGCACTGAACTGGATAGACAACATTGTCTGGGTATATCAACTAGTCCATATGCCTAGTCTGGGCATATTTTCCTAGGACTGCCTCGGGGCTAGTGCTACCACTGGACATAAGCTGGCCTCACCTTTTGGCCTGGGTGCTCAGATTTTAGAGGCTTGAATTACCAGGCATCAGAGAAACTAAACAGAGCTTAGCACCTCTATTTATAGCAATTTAGCTCTATTTAAAGTTTTAGCAATTTAGTAGAGAGGTTAATCACACTGGTTGCTAGAGACAGACTGCTTGATGAAACCCTGGCTTTGCTTTTTACTAGATCTGCATTCTGACCTCTGTCAGTCTCAGTGTCATCATCTGGAAAATTAGGAAGATAACAGTACCTCATCTGTTACTATGAAGCATGAATGAAATGATGCTTGTCAAGCACTTAGCCCAACTCCTGGCAATACTAAAGACTCAATAAATGTTGGATGCTATGATTGTTGTTGATGATGAAGTCACTATTGTTGTTCTTCATTTTTTAATTACTAGCATGAGGGTTTTTTAAATTATATAAACCAGAAAGTTAATAAATGAATTTATAATGAAGCATGAGATAGTGCCTGGAATGCTTGTGTAACCTCTCTTCATTTCTTGGTTTATAGATAATTTAGATATAGAATGAAAAGTTAGAAAGCTGCCTGATTAATGAGGATAAAATATCAGTTTACAGACAAATTAAAGCATCTTTTTTTTTGCTTGAATTAATCTTACAATGGTAGTCCCTGACTCTGTTGATAGAATGCAGGTTGTCAGTATATTTATTTTTGATTAATTCTTTTTATTGAGGTGAAATTCACATAACATAAAATTAACCATTTTGAAATGTACAATTCATTGGCATTTATGACATTCACAGTGTTGTGCAAGTGTTCCCTGTATATAGTTATAAAACATTTTCATCACCCCAAACAAAAGCTCATACCCATAAACCAGTCACTTGTCATTTCCTGCCCATCCCCAGCTCATGGCAGCCACCAATCTGCTTTCTGTCTTTATTGATCTACTTATTTTGGGTACTTCATATAAATGGAATCATACAACATCTAACTTTTTATGTCTGGCTTCTTTCACTTCTGAAAGAGATCAACCCTGGGATTTCTTTGAAAGGAATGATGCTAAAGCTGAAACTCCAGTACTTTGGCCACCTCATGCGAAGAGTTGACTCATTGGAAAAGACTCTGATGCTGGGAGGGATTGGGGGCAGGAGGAGAAGGGGGCAACAGAGGATGAGATGGCTGGATGGCATCACGGACTTGATGGACATGAGTCTGAGTGAACTCCGAGAGATGGTGATGAATAGGGAGGCCTGGCGTGCTGCAGTTCATGGGGTCGCAAAGAGTCGGACACGACTGAGTGACTGAACTGAACTGAACTGAACTGATATTTAATAAAAGTCTACTACTTGGGGTTGCAAAGTGTCGGACATGATTGAGTGACTGAACTGAACTGACTGATTCTTTATTGTCATAACTTATTCCTTAACTTATCTGACTTTCAGTTTTCCCATAAGAAAACTACTTGGAATTAGTAAAATCACTCCAGATGGTGATTGCAGCTATGAAATTAAAAGACGCTTACTCCTTGGAAGGAAAGTTATGACCAACCTAGATAGAATGTTAAAAACCAGAGATATTACTTTGCCAACAAAGGTCTGTCTAGTCAAGGCTATGGTTTTTCCAGTGGTCATGTATGGATGTGAGAATTGGACTGTGAAGAAAGCTGAGTGCCGAAGAATTGATGCTTTTGAACTGTGGTGTTGGAGAAGACTCTTGAGAGTCCCTTGGACTGCAAGGAGATCCAGACAGTCCATTCTAAGGGAGATCTAGCTAGTCAGCACTTTCCATATTAATTCTTTTTCAAATATTCCTTATTTAAGTTGAATTATATCCATTTCTTTAGCCATTTCCCATTTATTATTTTCCTGTCTTTTACTCATGTATGTTTTTCTCTTCCAATCTCTTAACTTTTTATCTCTCAATGAAACACGTCAAACTGCTCTGTATATACATCTAATTCCTGGAAAATTCATAAATCACAAAACTACTAATTCCAAGTTATAATCTGCTAGCAAGTGTTTGGAGATAGGACTCTAACCCAAATCTCTTTGAATCCAGTATTCATATGCTTAATTTATATTTTTTAAGTTCATTATCTTGTGTCCTTAATAAAGATAATGATCTAGAAAACTACAGATAATAACGTAATTACCTTATTGAGAGGATTAAATGAGCTCAAATCTATACCCTGATGAACAGTAAATAATCCTGTAAATGTCAGCTACTTTTATTGTTCAAAGTCAAGGACAATTTAAATATTAGAGTAGATCATCAAAGGAGTAAATCCTTCCCTTGAGTACAGCTGAGAATATGAGAGGGTCATCTCTGTCTGCAAGTGGCTTTCTTCTCCAGATGACCCATTTATGTATTTTTCTAGCCCACAATCCTAGAACTAAACTATAAATAAGAACCAACTGTTGTAAAAATCCTTTTTATACTCTTTCAGTATTGGCTTGCTATCTCTGGGAAGAAAAATTTTGCTACTGAAATTTCATGTTTGTCATTCTGAAACTGGGTTAGAATCTGATGGGACTACACTGAAGCTTCCAGCTGGTTGTCAGTGTCAGAGGCATAGGCTGCCATTTGTGGCATATTCTCATTTCTTGGGCAAGCCTTGCTATTTCAGTGAGACCAGCCATATCTTCCCAATGTTTCTTCCAGAGCCAAGGACATCTACTTTGCCTGGGCATGTGGCAGGTGAATGAGCCAGGGAACTGATACCCCCAGAGCAGCCCTCACCAGTGCCTACTGGAGTTGGTAGATGAACTCTTCTTTCCAAGTGAGAAAATATTCATTTATACTGTTTTCTCTCATGTTAGCCCATCCCAGACACTCACAGAGGATTCGCTTGATAACTCACCTTTACTGGCTGCCTCATCTTCCTTGATTCTTTTCCCTTACCTCTTCCTCTAGTATTTGGGGTCATTTCTCAAGTAAATTGCTTGTATTCAAAATCTTTGTTTCAGAGTCTGCTTTTGGGGGAGCCAAACTGAGGTAGGGAGTCAGTGACTTTTGTAATTGTATTTATTAATTTTTCTAGCTTGAGATATAATTGACACGTAATTGTATAAGTTTAAGGTGTAAAATGTATTGATTTGACACACATACATATTGTGTCTTTCATGTTTTCATCACAATACAGATTATAAGAGATTTGATGGGAGTGGGAAAGGATGGGATTTATGGGGGGGATTTGGAAAGATGAATGTCCATTTATTTTAGTTACAAACATCTTATTTAATACAGGCATACCTTGTAGATATCTTGGGTTTGGTCCCAACTCACCACAATAAAGTGAGTCACACAAATTTTTTGTTTCTCAATGCATATAAAAGTTATGTTACGTTATAGTCTATTAAACGCACGATAGCATTATATGTAAAAAGAACATACCTACATTTAAAGTTTCTTTATTGCTAAAAATTGCCAGCCATTATCTGAACCCTCAGTGAGTTCTCATCTTTTGGCTGGTAGAGGATGTTGCCTTGATGTTGGTGGATGCTGATTGATTAGGGTGGTGGTTGTTGAGGGCCGGGGTAGGCTGTGGCAATTTCATCAAATAAGACAACATTGAAACTGGCTGTCATGATTGACATTTCCTTTCACAAACAAATTCTCTGTAGCATTTAATGGTGTTTGACAGAATTTTACCCATGGTAGGACTTTTCAAATTTGGAGTCAATCCTTTCAAAATGTCTGCTTTATTGACTAAGTTTATGTAATATTCTAAATACTTTGTTATCGTGTCAGTAATCTTCACAGCACCTTCACCAGGAGTGGATTTTATCTCAATACACCACTTTCTTTGCTCATGTTCGTCCATTAAAATTTTATCATGAGATTGAAACAATTTAGCCACATATTCAGTCTCTTCCTTCACTGGAGTCTTAAACCCCTTAAAGTCATCAATGAGGGTTGGAATCAGCTTCTTCCAAACTCTTGTTAATATTGATATATTGACTGGTTCCCAAGAATCACAAATATTCTTAATAGCACCCAAAATGATGAATCCTCATTGTAAAGTTTTCAGTTGACTTTGTCCACATTATCAGAGGAATCACTTTTTATGGCAACTTAGCCTTAAGAAATTTATGACTTAATAAAAAAGTCTTAAAAGTTGAGATTATTTGTGGATCCATGAGATGCAGAGTGCATTTTTATTTGTTAATAGCAATAGGCAGGAAAACAATAATCCATCAGAGCTCTTGGGTGACCACAGAATTGAAGAGAATTAGGGCTTTGCTTTGGATAGGCTTTGGCTTAAAGAAATGTACATGGCACCTCACAAACAATTCCAATAGTTAAATCAGACTCAGTGATCACAGATGACCATAACAACAAATACAGTAACAATGAAAAAAATTGAAATATTTTGAGAATTGCCAAAATGTGAGAAAATGCTGTTAAAATAATGGCATTGATAGACTTGCTTGAAGCATAGTTGCCATTAAACTTTGATTTGTTAAAACTGAAGTACAATAAAGCAAAGTATAATAAAGTGAATCATACCTTTACCAAGTCCCAGACACTGAGCTAAACCCTGGTGGCATAAAAGATGGGTCCTGTCCCAGAGAGACACACATTCAACTGGGAAAGACAGACATAGCAATTTATTAAATCCAAAGTGATCCATGATTTGAGCAAACTGAGGGCAAGGTGCTATAGGAGTACAGATGGGAGAGAAGCTCAGATGGCTGATGGAGGTGTACTTCAAATTCAGCGATATTTGTACTAAAGGACTAGTAAGACTTTGGTAGATTAAGGTTGAGAAGAGTCTTCTAAGCAGGAAAAACATCTTGCATAGAGTTTGAAGTTACATGGAATATTTGGGTGGAAAGCTGGAGAAAAATGCATTGTGTGATGGAGAAGTTCATTGTGAGGTAGAAAACCCAGGAGATAGAGTTGAGGGAGAGGAAAAGCCTGAATGTGAAAAGTCTTCTTAAATTGTAGAACAGATGATAGGAAGGGGAAGTACTTGATGCAGCAGAAAAAGCAAGTGTGATTATGCTTTGTTTTAACACTTCCTTTTCTGTACCTCTCCAGGGCAAAGAGAAAGGGAAGAGGAGAAGAAACTCAGAGAGAGGGTGTGTATTTTCAGCTACCATTCATGACAAGTGAAGTCGCTCAGTCATGTCCGACTCTTTGCGACCCCATGGACTGTAGCCTACCAGGCTCCTCAGTNTCCTTTTCTGTACCTCTCCAGGGCAAAGAGAAAGGGAAGAGGAGAAGAAACTCAGAGAGAGGGTGTGTATTTTCAGCTACCATTCATGACAAGTGAAGTCGCTCAGTCATGTCCGACTCTTTGCGACCCCATGGACTGTAGCCTACCAGGCTCCTCAGTCCATGGGATTTTCTAGGCAAGAATACCAGAGTGGGTTGCCGTTTCCTTCTCCAGAGGATCTTCCTGACTCGGGGATTGAACCCAGTTTTCTTGCATTACAGGCAGACGCTTAACTGTCTGAGCCACCAGGGAAGCCCATTCATGAATGATGATCATTTGCCAGGTCCATCCCCAAACTTACCCCACTTCAGTCTCATGATAAACCTGTGAGTGAAGTGAAGTGTTAGTTGTTCAGTCATGTCTGACTCTTGGGGACCTCATGGACTGCAGCCCACCAGGCTGCTCTGTCCATGGGATATTCCAGGCAAGAATAGTGGAGTGGGTTGCCATTTCCTTCCTTTCACTTGTCATGAATGGTAGCTGAAAATATACACCCTCTCTCTGAGGTTCTTCTCCTCTTCCTTTTCTTCTTGTCCTGGAGACATACAGAAAAGGAAGTGTTAGGACAGAGCATGTTTGCACTTCTCCAGAGAATCTTTCTGACCCAGGGATCAAACCTGGGTCTCCTGCACTGCAGGCAGATTCTTTATCAACTGAGCTATGAGGGAAGTCCAACCTGTGAGATAGGAATATTAATCAGTAAAAATGTCACCTTTTACTGATGAGGACATTGAGGCTCAGAAAAGAGCTAAGTTGTTATTTTTTAAACTCAGAGTTTACGACTGCCTGATTCCAAAGCTATTACTCACTGCATTATACTACTCTCTTTTGGAAGAAGCAAGTGTGGAGTGGACAGCAGTTACTGTGATTGTTATTATCTGGACTGTTACAACAGCTAGGAGGAGTCCACTGAAGGGAGAAGCCCAAGTGCTGAGTTCTGCTTACTTGGTGGATCTAAAATCAGAAGAAACCAGAAGGAGCAGTCATCATACTGAAAGTCATTTGTTTTTATTATTGACTTTGGTGAAGTCTCCAAAAAGTATTTTGGATTTGGAGTATTTTGTTCAGTAAATTCATCCTTAGCAGCTTCTAAGAGCATGCAACAGAGGAAGAAAGAATAAGAAATTAATTTAAATCACAACAATACCAATGCCAGAGCTATAGAATAAGTGTTTTGGCCTGTGGTTAATCATTTCCTCTAAGAGTCCCCATACAGCATCACCATAATTCTATAGTACTTCAAAGTTTCTCTTTTTAAATAAAAGCCTTAAATAAACAAAATCATAGCTTTTCTGCTATGCTCCCAGCATTTTTGAACTGTTTAGTTTTTTTGAAGTTTAGTTTTTTAAAATTTTTTGTCTTCATAACCTAGTTACTTGAATGAAAATGTCTGTCATTAAATTAACAGGTGGGGAGAATATTTGCCTAATTGGCATGACTTTTTAATTTTTTTTGTATAAACACCCATTTTACATCTAGATAGATGACAAAATAGACCATATCTTTTTAAAAATCAATAATGAAAAACTAGACATTTAAAAACCAGACATTTAAATACTTTTAAAAATGTTAAACACCATGGATTCTCATGCTATGCCAGAACAGAACAGGTAAGGAGTACATTTCTGTGTACTAGGAAATGGGATGTGTGTGTTTGTGTGTGTGTGTGTGTTTCAGTTGTGTCTGACTCTGCCAGGCTCTGCTGTCCATGGAATTTTCCAAGCAAGAATACTGGAGTGGGTTGCCATTTCCTCCTCCAGGGGATCTTCCTGATCCAGGGATCAAACCTGCATCACTTGCATTTCTTGCATTGTCAGGCAGATTCTTTACTGCTGTGCCGCCTGCCAGGAAATGGGATGGTCTGTTTTAAACATGTGAGCTCAGCATCAATAAAAAAGCTCTGCAAATTCCACTATAATCCATCTTTAATCTTCTTCTTGTAGACTAATAGTCTTATTTATACTCAAAATCTACCATAATCAGTGCAACGTTAAACATTTTTTCAAATAAAACATCATTTGAAGCATTCCATCTTTATAATAGATTTAAAAATACCCACATCATCAGGGGCCCTAAAAATACTGCTCCAGAGATAAAAGAAGAAGATCATAGAATGCAGTGACTGGACGTTTTGAGCAATGATTGTTTCAGATAACATTCTTATAATCAACTTTAAGACATTTTCCCATCAGCCACTTGAAATCCTGTTTCCCCTTTAGACCTGGAACAATGTTTACACTATACCGCAGACTCCCAACGGTCTTTGAGAAACAACCTGGAAATGTTAACTTGCTGCTCTTGGTGATGGCTGATGGTAATTCCTCTTTAGGCTGAAGAGGAAAAAATCTGATGTGTTCATCTAAAAACTTTATTTGCTATGGGAATTGCTTTGGCTAATGCAACTTTTAAGACCTGTTGGTTCACTCAAAGGTCAAGGAACATTTATATAAGGAATCTTCAATAACATTCTTTCAGCTTGGCAAGCAGTGAATGCCCTGATGCCAGTTTTTCCCTCTTCTGAGTATTAAATTTGTGTATGCCTTCATTTGAATTCCCACTAAATCGTTTTCAAAATATGCAGATAACTTCTGTAAAGTTACAGACAGTTATTCTACCTTTGTTCCTTGTAGTTGTTGTTCAGTCACTAAACTGTGTCTGGCTGTTTGCAATCCCATGGACTATAGCACGCCAAGCTTCCCTGTCCTTCACTATCTCCCAGAGTCTGTTCAAATTCATGTCCACTGAGTTGGTGATGCCATCCAGTTATCTCATCCTCTGCCGCCCTCTTTTCCTCCTGCCTTTAGTCTAACCCTCCGGAATCAGTCGCTCCTAAGAGTCCCTCTGCCTAGTGTCAGTGTTGTTTGAGATAGTAGAACAAGACTGCGTTCTGTTCAGAAGCAAAGGCAATCTTTCTTCTTTAATTAGAGGATGGGGTGGCCTGAGCTTGCCCTCTGCAGCACAGCTCTGTCCCACTCTCCCTGCTTTACCGATCAGGCCATGAGCGGGGCTGCTCTTGATGGATCTCGCGAGTAGAGTGGAGTTCTTGTGGGGCCAGCACAGCTGTGCTGCACCGGCTTCAGAGAGCAGTGCTGGCTGCCATCTCTCTGCACCCAGCCTGCCGCAGCCATCTTGAATTGCCACGTCATCTGCAGAGCCTTTGCACATGTCCACCAAGCTACAGTGTCGGGCACTACAGTTTTGCACTAGGAACTCTGGTCTGAACTACCAGGGGCAAGGTCTCTGCCCATGGCCTCCAGGAGCAAGTGAAACTAAGAAGCACAAAGGAGAAGGAAAAAGAAATAGGGTTCAGTTCAGTTCAGTCGCTCAGTTGTGTCCAACTCTTTGTGACCCCATGAATTGCAGCACGTCAGGCCTCCCTGCTCATCACCAACTCCCGGAGTTCACTCAGACTCACGTCCATCGAGTCAGTGATGCCATCCAGCCATCTCATCCTCTGTCGAGCCCTTTTCCTCCTGCCCCAAATCCCTCCCAGCATCAGAGTCTTTTCCAATGAGTCAACTCTTCACATGAGGTAGCCAAAGTACTGGAGTTTCATCTTTAGCATCATTCCTTCCGAAGAATTGATGTTTTTGAACTGTGGTGTTGGAGATGACTCTTGAGAGTCCCTTGGACTGCAAGGAGATCCAACCAGTCCATTCTGAAGGAGATCAACCCTGGGATTTCTTTGGAAGGAATGATGCTTCCGAAGTGGACATGCAGTCACCATCTGCAGTGATTTTGGAGCCCAAAAAAGTCTGACACTGTTTCCACTGTTTCCCCATCTATTTCCCATGAAGTGATGTTTTTATTTTATTACTTAGATTCTATTTTGATTTCCTGGAAATTGCTAATGGGCCTTGTTGGTGACAAATCCCCCCAACCCCACCCATCTTTTGTCTTGCTCTCACTCTTGAGGTGCACAGTTCTTTCTGTAGCGGCTTCCTGATGGTTTGGGGGTGACTGTCATCATGACCCCAGGGAAAGAAACAGAGCCTCTCCCCAGCAGCCTTTAGATGTTTGTCCCCAGACCTCAGCCCTGATTGTTTTCATCCCTGAGAGACCACCTTTTGGAGACAGAGGACACACTGGTCGATTTAAAATATTATGGATCCAATATTAGCAAGAGAATAATGATCACCTGATAAATTATTCTAAAAACGTAGGTATCTAGGTATTCTGCCCGTAGGCACAAGTGTGCCTTGATGTGGAGGCTCACTGCCATGGCCTGAAGATCCATTCTCACACTTCAGTTGTTTTTCAGAAGCAAAGAGAGGTTCACAGGAGTACTTCAGGCGGTCCATTGCCCCAGATTGTCTCTCCACTGTTTGGGGCCTAGGGGTTTTATTTCCTGGAGTGTGATGCACCCACAAAGTGAACTACTGCAGCTTGAGGGCAGAATGAGCAGTTGGGATCAACCAGTAGGGTCAGTTTCCCATAGGAGAGAGCTGATCTTGGAGGCTGCCAGCTTTCCAGGTTTTTAGGTTCACTGTCTCCTTCTGGCCAGAAGTGGTGGGGAGGCAGGTCAGTGGGAGCAGGTGGCATGGTTACCAATATTCCGTGAAGGCTTTCATGGTTTCTCCCATCTGGATGGCACACTTGAGTGGTTCCATTTTGAGGAGTAAGGTGTCCCTTCCCTTGGGCTTGGGGAATGGGTCTACCATATATAAATTCAAATGCACCTCTTTTTAAAATATTTCCTTTTATTTATCTTGCTGCACTGGGTCTTAGTTATGGCCCATGAGATGTTTTAGCTGTGGTATGCAAACTCTTAGTTGTGACATGTGGGAGCTAGTTCCTTGACCAGGGATTGAACTTGGGCCACCTGCACTGACAGTCGGAGTCTTAACCACTGGACCACCAGGGAAGTTCCTCATTTCAGTTTAGTTCACTTCAGTCACTCAGTCGTGTCCGACTCTTTGAAACCCCATGAACTGTAGCATGCCAGGCCTCCCTGTCCATCACCAACATCTGGAGTTCACTCAGACTCACATCCATTGAGTCAGTGGTGCCATCCAGCCATCTCATCCTCTGTC
>SJYV01034882.1:741812-754399 GCA_006410875.1 Neotragus pygmaeus | reverse complement strand
TAAACAAGAAATGGGAATACTAGACCACCTTACCTGCCTCCTGAGAAATCTGTATGCAGGTCAGGAAGCAACAGTTGGAACCAGATATGGAACAACAGATTGTTTCCAAATTGGGAAAGGAGTACATCGAGGCTGTATATTGTCACCCTGCCTTATATGTAACTTATATGCAGAGTACATCATGAGAAATGCTGGGCTGGATGAAGCACAAGCTGGAATCAAGATTGTCAGAAGCAGTATCAATAACCTCAGATATGCAGAAAGTGAAGAGGAAATGAAGAACCTCTTGATGAAAGTGAAAGAGGAGATTGGAAAGCTGGATTAAAACCCAATGTTCAAAAAACAAAGATCATGGCATCCAGTCCAATTACTTCATGGCAAATAGATGGGGAAACAATGACAGACTTTATTTTCTTGGGCTTCAAAATCACTGCAGATGATGATTGCAGCCATGAAATTAAAAGATGCTTGCTCTTTGGAAGAAAAACTATGACCATCTTAGACAACATATTAAAAAGCAGAGACATTACTTTGCTGACAAAGATCCATCTAATCAAAGCTATGGTTTTTCCAGTAGTCATGTATAAATGTTAGAGTTGGACTTAAAAGAAAGCTGAACGCTGAAGAATTGATGCTTTTGAACTGTGATATTAGAGAAGACTCTTGAGAGTTCCTTGCACTGCAGGAGATCCAACTGGTCAATCCTAAAGGAAATCAGTCCTGAATATTCATTGGAAGGACTGATGCTGTGAAACTCCAATACTTTGGCCACCTGATGTGAAGAACTGACTCACTGGAAAAGACCCTGATACTGGGAAAGATTGAAGGAGGGAGAAGAAGGGGATGACAGAGGATGAAATGGTTGGATGGTATCACTGACTCAATGGATGTGAGTCTGAGCAAGTTCAAGGAGTTTGTGATGAACTTGGAAGCCTGGCATGCTGCAGTCCAAAGAGTGGACTAGGGTTGTGTACTGGGGTCGTAAAAAGTTGGACACAACTGAGTGACTGAACTGAACTGAATTTATTTATTCTGATAAAAGTATCCACTGAATTCTTAATTACGAAGTCCAGTGAATCTTTTCCATTAATCATTCAACTTTCCTCTCTGCATCAACTCATTTACCAAGTCTTTCTTGAAATCCCTTCTTGGGTTTCATGGCACTACTCCACTGTGTATTTTCTGGAATCTATTAGACTGGGGTTTCCATTCTACCTCTACCACTTGTTGTGAGGCTTAAGTTTTCAAAAACTCAGTTTCACCATTTGTAAAATAGTGGTAACAACAGTATCCTTCTAATAGTGTTGATGGGAGAATAAAATTGAAAACAATGCATGCTAAACTGTCATCCTAGTCCATGGTACTAAAAATCTTTGGTCCTACTGCTCCACTGAAATGGTACAAGGTGGGGCTCTGTGTCATTGAATCCCACACATTTTTCATGGTTATCATTTTGAATTATCATAATATTCAATACTTTTGTCTACCTTTAAAACATTCTCTTCTCTTAGTTTCCTGGATACCATATGCTCTTGGTTTTCCTCTGCCCCCACTCCCACTTTCCCCTTTCAGTCATCTTTTCTGACTCATTTATTTCATATTTAAGTGGTTAGAGTTTCTTTTTTTTGAATGTATTATTATTATCATTTTGGCTGTGCCGGGTATTTGTTGTGGCATGCAGGCTCTTCATTGCTGCATGTGGGCTTTTCCGAGTTGTGGAGAGGAGGGGTTACTCTCTAGTTGAGGTGCAAGGACGTCTCTGGTTGTACAGGCACTAGGGTGGGAGGCTCAGTAGTTGTTGCACACGGGCTTAGTTGCATCATGTCACGTGGGATCTTAATTTGTGGACTAGGGATCTAATATGTGTTTCCTGCATTGTCAGATGGATTCTTAACAACTGGCCCACCAGGGAAGTCCTTGCTGCTACTGCTGTTTAGTCGCTAAGTTGTGTCTGGCTCTTTGCAACCCCCAGGACAGAGGAGCCTGACAGGCTACTGTAGCCCACCAGGTCCCTCTGTCCATGGGATTTCCCAGGCAAGAATACTTGGATTGCCATTTCCTTCTCCAGGGGATCTTCCTGCCCCTGGGATTGAACCGGGGTCTCCTGTGTCACCTGCTTCACAGGCAGATTTTTTACCACTGTACCACTTGGGAAGTCCAGGTAAGTCCCTAGAGTTTCTTACAACCCTCTTGTCTTCCCATGCTCTATTCTGTACCTAGGTGATTTCATCCATATTCTTAAGTTCAGTTCTCATTTATCCATTGATGACTCTTAAAATTATTTTTTCTAGCTAGCCCTGTCCTCTGAGCTGTACAGCTATATATCCATCTGTGTACTCCTGTATATGACAGGGTGTCCACAGACTCTCCACGCCTCAAACAAAATTGAAGTTGTTCTCTTCCCTCACCAAACCCTGACTTATCCAGAGTTTTCTAATATCACTGTTTTTCCCCAGAAATCTTACCCACATTCATTAGTCTAGGTCAAGCTCCCAGTGTCAGTGTTCATAGCATCCTCTGTTTCTCTATCATACTATCATTACAGTCTTAATTGCTTAAATAGTCATGTGATATCTTCTTTCCCAGATAGTACAAGCTGTATGACAGCTAACGTGTCTTCTTTTTAACAACTAAATAAACAGTTTGCAGCATTTTACTTTATATGAACATTTTTTTTTTAATTTGAAGGATAATTGCTTTACAGAATTTTGTTGTTTTCTGCCAAGTATCAACATGAATCAGCTATAGGTATACCTATGTCCCCTCCCTCTTGAACCTCCCTCTCATCTCCCTCTCCATCCCATCCATCTAGATTGTTACAGAGCCCCTCTTTGAATTCCCTGACTCATACAGCAAATTCCCATTGGCTATCTATTTTNGGCTACTGTAGCCCACCAGGTCCCTCTGTCCATGGGATTTCCCAGGCAAGAATACTTGGATTGCCATTTCCTTCTCCAGGGGATCTTCCTGCCCCTGGGATTGAACCGGGGTCTCCTGTGTCACCTGCTTCACAGGCAGATTTTTTACCACTGTACCACTTGGGAAGTCCAGGTAAGTCCCTAGAGTTTCTTACAACCCTCTTGTCTTCCCATGCTCTATTCTGTACCTAGGTGATTTCATCCATATTCTTAAGTTCAGTTCTCATTTATCCATTGATGACTCTTAAAATTATTTTTTCTAGCTAGCCCTGTCCTCTGAGCTGTACAGCTATATATCCATCTGTGTACTCCTGTATATGACAGGGTGTCCACAGACTCTCCACGCCTCAAACAAAATTGAAGTTGTTCTCTTCCCTCACCAAACCCTGACTTATCCAGAGTTTTCTAATATCACTGTTTTTCCCCAGAAATCTTACCCACATTCATTAGTCTAGGTCAAGCTCCCAGTGTCAGTGTTCATAGCATCCTCTGTTTCTCTATCATACTATCATTACAGTCTTAATTGCTTAAATAGTCATGTGATATCTTCTTTCCCAGATAGTACAAGCTGTATGACAGCTAACGTGTCTTCTTTTTAACAACTAAATAAACAGTTTGCAGCATTTTACTTTATATGAACATTTTTTTTTTAATTTGAAGGATAATTGCTTTACAGAATTTTGTTGTTTTCTGCCAAGTATCAACATGAATCAGCTATAGGTATACCTATGTCCCCTCCCTCTTGAACCTCCCTCTCATCTCCCTCTCCATCCCATCCATCTAGATTGTTACAGAGCCCCTCTTTGAATTCCCTGACTCATACAGCAAATTCCCATTGGCTATCTATTTTACATAAGGTATTATACGTTTCCACTTACATAAACGTTTAATAAAGAGGTAGAATAATAATATGTGAAAAGAAATTTACTAAGTTTCCGGACATCCAGCTATTATTCAAAAATGTTAGCTATTACAATTTTAGCCCCCATCTTTTTTTTAGCCCCCAATTTTTAACTTCTCTTTTCTTCTCTAGCCCTTTAAATATTGGCATTTTCCAAAGTTTTTTTTTTTCTCTTATTTGATACTTTACATATCCTTTCTAAGCGGTATAATCTGCTCTGTGGTTTTTCTCTGTCCCCATTGTGCTGATGTTATGATAAGGCACTAAATTTATACCAAAAGACCAGGGAGAGATCTCTGAGGAGCGACAGTAAGTACTGAGACCTACAAGCCAGAGGGTGTACAACCACTGTGGGAATTAGTAGCTCTGGAAAAGGCTGCTTTGATTTTAAGTTAGCCACACAATATGAGGATCTGAAACTCGGCATTCCAAATAAATCCCCCACGTACTACTACTGCTGTTTCCCCTTGTATTAAATTTCCCTTCTCTCTGATTTGCTGAAGCAGTGCCACTCGGCTTGACTCTTGGCTTCATCTTCTGTTGCTTTCCAGGCAGGTCATTCATTAAACTGCAGTGATTCTTCAAGATGCTGAGAGGAAGAATGCATCTCACCCAGGCTCAGTGTTGTAAACAGTTAAGATGAGACACACCTATACGGTTCTGGGCTCCCACAGTTAAATAAATCTATTTTACTGAAAGTCACTCATTCAACCTTTTTTAACAAAGCCAAAATTATTAATAACATTTCCTTTCACTCTCAAAAATGTCTAGATTTGAATGATGCGTTATATGACTACCCTCCTTAAAGTCCACCCAACCTAGAGTGGTTGGGTGATTGAAGAAAGAGAAGGGGTTCTATTTCTAGCCACTTAATATGCCCAAACCTAACCTCCCTCATACAACTGAGGTCCTGACCATCTCTTTTGTCAGTTTGAATGCCTTCTTCAGAACCTTTAGTAAGCTTTATAGACAGTTGGCCTCATCAGGGACCTCATCAGTGCTGTGGGACTCTGTTTACATTGAATCCTAAAAGATGGGGAATAAATTTCAATCTCTTTCATACATGGAAGCTCTCAATCTCCTAAAGTGAATTCAAGCACTTTTCCCCCCCTGGAATCCTTTAATTCTACATACTTGGAAGCCTAGGAGTTCTAATTTTACCTTCTACTTATAAAACATGATTAAAATAGTTCACTGATAAGATTCAGCTAAGAATGAAGATCTGTCCAAGGTTACAAATTATCATTACAGAGAGAAGTGACTTACAACTTTTCAATGGCAAATTCTTGAGATTTTATTTATGCACATATATTTATATGCCATACATGCACACATTCATGTATTTAAGTATAGAAAGAAGCTTCAGGGCTATTTATGAACTGGTAAACTGGAAAAACTGTTTTCAAGTCAAACTAAAGAATAAAGGCACACATAGAGATCATCCTGGTTACATTTTCCTCAGCAAACATTTTCTGAATGCCAGCTACATTATTGCTAGACATTGTGTGAAGAACTGTCTTTTAAATAATATAAGCAATAAAATGCTGTAATTTGGAGAAAAGTTGATCTTTCTTGTAGTTTGTAGTTCTCTGACCAAATGCTGCTGCTGCTGCTAAGTCACTTCAGTCGTGTCTGACTCTGTGTGACCCCATGGATGGCAGCCCACCAGGCTCCCCTGTCCCTGGGATTCTCCAGGCAAGAACACTGGAGTGGGCTGCCATTTCCTTCTCCAATGCATGAAAGTGAAAAGTGAAAGTGAGGTCGCTCAGTCGTGACCGACTCTTAATGACCCCATGGACTGCAGACTACCAGGCTCCTCTGCCCATGGGATTTTCCAGGCAAGAGTACTGGAGTGGGTTGCCATTGCCTTCTCCATCTGACCAAATGAATTGCACATTTATTTTTCTCCCATAGAACATCATACTCACTCCCAGGATAACACACATCACAGTGTATTACAACTATTTGCTTCCATTTCTATTGCCTCTGCCAGTCTGATCTTCTTGAGTAGAAACTATCTTTTCATCTTTATAATGCCAACTATGGTCTCAGTTTCTGGACTATAACAGGTGCTATTTTTTCCTCTTGATGCTAGATTCTTAACTTTTCTTTATATAAATCTATTTACAGATTAAATAACTGACTGGAGTTGAAAACTGTGTGGAATAACTGTAGCAGCAAACTAAGAAGAAAGACACCAAAATAACTTACTAAGTTAACTGAATTGAAAATAAACATGTAGACCTTGATGTAAAATTAGTTTGGAGGACAATGTGTAAGTTTCAAAATAATGACAAAAAGTGAAAGTGTTAATTGCTCAGTCACATCCGACTCTTTGTGACCTCTTGGTCTGTAGCCTGCCAGGCTCCTCTGTCCCTGGAATTCTCCTGGAAAGAATGCTGGAGTGGATNAGTTTGGAGGACAATGTGTAAGTTTCAAAATAATGACAAAAAGTGAAAGTGTTAATTGCTCAGTCACATCCGACTCTTTGTGACCTCTTGGTCTGTAGCCTGCCAGGCTCCTCTGTCCCTGGAATTCTCCTGGAAAGAATGCTGGAGTGGATTGCCCTTCTCTTCTCCAGGGGACCTCCCTGATCCGGGAATTCAACCTGGGTCTCCTGCAGATTCTTTACCATCTGAGCCACCAGGGAAGCCCCAGAATGATGACAGGTTCCAACACATTTATTAGAATTGGTATAAGATGAACTTTATTTTGAGTAAGAACCATATTTTATCATATCTGTCTAGTCCACCTAGATAATACCTTAAGATAGGCGCTAAATAAATACTCATAGAATAAACTGGCATACATGTAAAGAATTTGCATTAAATGTTTTGCTATAAGTAGCTATTGTTTTGGTATTAAATACTTATCTAATAATAAGGAGTGCTAATGTTGAATATTAAAAGATGCTTACTCCTTGGAANGGAGAAGGGGATGACAGAGAATGAGATGGCTGGATGGCATCACCGACTCGATGGACATGAGTTTGGGTGAACTCCGGGATTTGGTGATGGACAGGAAGGCCTGGCGTGCTGCAATTCATGGGGTCGCAAAGAGTTGGATACGACTGAGTGATTGAACTGAACTGAATGTTGATTATAAATAAAGCATATACTTAAAAGTTAATATTTCCTTATAAGCAGAGCAATTATTAAGCAATTATTTGGCAAAATAAAAATATCAAGTGACCACAGTGTTCTCTGTGACTGGTCTAGCGAAATTGCGTATTTTTCCTATTGTTTCTTAATTTGTGTCTGTTGTAGTTTTTATTTTTATGACCAGTATTGCTTATATAGCAGTCCCCTCATTATCCATAGGGGATTATTCCAAGACTCCCAGTGAATGCTTGAAGCCTTGGGTAGTACAAACTCCATATATTTTCGGGTTTTCCTATACATACATACTGAAAGTTTAATTTATAAATTAGACACAGTAAGAGATTAAGAACTAATAAAATAGACCAATTATAACAATATACTGTGATAAAGGTTATGTGAATGTGGTCTTTCTCAAAATATCTTATTATACTGTACTCCCCCTTCTTGTGATAATGCGAGGTGGCAAAATGACTATGTGATGAGATGAAGTGATGAGAATGGCATAGGCATTTTGACTAGTTTTAGGCTACTATTGACCTTCTGAAAATGTGTCAGAAGGAGGATCATCTGCTTTGAGTGATCCTGGATCATCACACCATGACAGTGTAAATGGGATGTCAGGAGCTGACAATGTCAATGGTGGGGAACCCTGGAGAGGACAGTGGGAGAGCAAGAGATGTCTGCACTCTACTTAGAATGGCATGTAGTTTAAAACATATAAATTGTTCATTTCTGGGATTTTCCACTTAATAGTTTTGAACTGCAGTTGACTACAAGTAACTGAAACCTTGGAAAGTGAAGCCAGTGGATGGGGTGAGGGAGGAATCTGCCATAGTTTTCTCACCTGTTGACCTTACTCACTGTGGGCCCTTCAAGGGACCAGTGTGCAGCAGCCTGGGACTGTGGCCCAGCTTCATCCTGGCTCTGCGTCCTTTGATTCATTATTCAACTTCTGAGAGTCTCGGTTTCCTTGTCTATAAAGTAAATAATACCTTACCTCATAGGACAATTTTGAAGATTTATTGGGATTTTATGAATAAGCTGCTTCATGTCATCTGGATTTCCAGATATGTGAAGTCAGTTTTTCTACTGAAAAAGTACTGACTCCTGTCAGATAAAGTAGGAAAACTAATGCGTTCCTAATATTTCTGTGGATTCCCAAGCAAGGTTTGAGGAGGAGCTTCCATTCTCCTCCTGACACTTGAAGTCTGTGCTCTAGGCTTTTCCCCCATCTTAACTTCAGCTACTATTCCCTGTCCTTTTTCTCAAGTTGCTAACCTCTTTCCATCCCTATATGAACATCTTCCCTTTTCTCCAAAACACCATTCATATGTCAATATTGCAAATACCAGATTTTCAGTGGTTTTCTTGCTGATTTGGAGATAATAGGACTTGGGTGTTAATTTCCATGCAGAATCAGAACAGCAAATTCAGTATCAGTTCACTTCCTAGACTCTGATTACCTTTGTTCACTCCAGGAAATACCTGATACACTATTCCTGCCTCTCCTTAGGTGTTGATCTTTCACCGAGCCATAGAATCCATAGCTAGGAAGTGTGTGTATACGTGTGTGTGAATCTGTGTGTGTTGGGTGTGATGGAAGGAAAGGATGACTTGTTATCTTTTAATGATCTCAGTCTTGCAATTTAACTCTGCCTTTGTATAACCTTTAAGGCAAATTATTCTTCTTCAGTGTGTAGTCTCATATACTGTTTCTTTAATCTTCTTAGGTATTCTGTGAGTTCCAAACATTTTTTACAAAAACATTTTCAGTTCAGTTCAGTTCACTTGCTTGGTTGTGTCTGACTCCTTGCGATCCCGTGAACCACAGCATGCCAGACCTCTCTGTCCATCACCAACTCCGGGAGTCTACCCAAACCCATGTCCATTGAGTCGGTGATGCCATCCAACCATCTTATCCTCTATTGTCCCCTTCTCCTCCTGCCCCTAATCCTTCCCAGCATCAGAGTCTTTTCCAGTGAATCAACTCTTCACATGACTTGACCAAAGTACTGGAGTTTTAGCTCCAACATAAGTCCTTCAAATGAATACCCAGGACTGATCTCCTTTAGGATTGACTGGTTGGAACTTCTTGCAGTTCAAGGGACTCTTAAGAGTCTTCTCCAACACCACAGTTCAAAAGCATTAATTCTTTGGTGCTCAGCTTTCTTCACAGTCCAACTCTTACATCCATACATGACCACTAGAAAAACCATAGCCTTGACTTGATGGAACTTTGTTGGCAAAGCAATGTCTCTGGTTTTCAATATGCTATCTAGATTGGTCGTAACTTTCCTTCCAAGCAGTAAGCATCTTTTAATTTCATGGCTGCAATCACCATCTGCAATGATTTTGGAGCCCCCCAAAATAAAGTCTGACACTGTTTCCACTGTTTCCCCATCTATTTCCCATGAAGTGATGGGATGCCATGATCTTCGTTTTCTGAATGTTGAGCTTTAAGCCAACTGTTTCACTCTCCTCTTTCACTTTCATCAAGAGGCTTTTTAGTTCCTCTTCACTTTCTGCCATAAGGGTGGTGTCATCTGCATTTCTGAGGTTATTGATATTTCTCCCAGCAATCTTGATTCCAGCTTGTGTTTCTTCCAACCCAGCATTTCTCATGATGTACTCTGCATAGAAGTTAAATAAACAGGGTGACAATATACAGCCTTGACGTACTCCATTTTCCACATTCCATGTCCAGTTCTAACTGTTGCTTCCTGATCTGCATACAGGTTTCTCAAGAGGAAGGTGAGATGGTCTGGTATTCCCATCTCTTTCAGATTTTCCACAGTTTATTGTGATCCACACAGTCAAAGGCTTTGGCATAGTCAATAAAGCAGAAATAGATGTTTTTCTGGAACTTGCTTGCTTTTTCGATGATCCAGCAGATGTTGGCAATTTGATCTCTGGTTCCTCTGCCTTTTCCAAAACCAACTTGACATTTTTAATGAGATGTGATTTACATTCAGTACAATTTATGCATTGTAAGCTTACAGTTGATGAATTTTACCTGTGTACCTATGTGCAATCACCAGCATGATCAAACTATAGAATAGTCTGTGATCCCCCAAATTCCCTTGTGCCCCTTTGCAGACAACCCTCTTCCATCAACCCTCAACTCCAGGCAACCACTAATCTGCTTCCTGTCATTATAGATTAGATTTCCCTTTTTAGATATTTATATGAATGGATTTTTCTGGCTTCTTTCTCTTATATCATTTTTGAAATTAATCCACAGTGTTGCATATATCAAGAGAGCATTCCTTTTTATTCCTGCATAGCATTATACTGTATGACTATGCTAAATTTTATCTATGCATTCACTTTCTGATGGACATTTGAGTTGACAATTTTGGACTATTATGAACAAAACTGCTATGAACATAAACTAGTATAAGTCTTTACATAGTGAGATGTTTTTATTTCTCTTTGTCAAATATCTAGGCATAGAATTGCTGAGCTATATAGTAAGTATATATTACACTCTATGAGAAAATTTTTTTCCACAAAAGTGATACCATTTTAAATCCTCACTAGCCACATGTGAGAGTATGTTTCTCTGTCTCCTCACCAACCCTTGATATGGTTAAGCTTTTAAATTATAGACATTCCAGTGGGCATAGAGTGGTATCTAATTTAATGGTTTTAATCTGCATTTTCCTGACAACCAAAGATGCTGAGCAGCTTTTCGTATAGTTACTGGTATTCTGCACATTCTGTTGTGAAGTGGCTACACAATCTCTGTAAAAACCACTGGCTGCTTTTATGTATCTGTCTGCTAATTCCATTAACTCTGTTATTTCTCTATTTATGTCTGTTGAGTGTTGATTTTCCTGCTTATAGGCCATATTTTTCTGCTTCTTTCTATGCCTGGTCAATTTTTTTGTTGTTGTTAATGTAAGACATTGTGAATATTTTGTTGTTGGCTGCTGGATTTTGTTATATTCTTTTAAATATCAATATTTTGGTGCTTTGTTCTGAAAGGTAGGTAAGTACTTGGAATCTATTTGACCTAGGTAAAGTTCCATTTGAAATGAAGTCGCTCAGTCGTGTCTGACTCTTTGCAACCCCATGAGATTGAAAATCCATGAGATTTTCCAGGCAAGAGTACTGGAGTGGGTTGCCATTTCCTTCTCCAGAGGATCTTCCTGACCCAGGGATTGAACTCAGGTCTCACACACTGTAGGCAGATGCTATACTATCTGAGCCACTCTGTTTGGGTGTGTCTAAATATAGTCTTTAGAAAAATAGTCTATGGACTGAAAGTGAAAGAAGTGAAAGTGTTAGTTGCTCAGTCATGTCCAACTTTTTGAGACCCCATGGACTATATATAGCTCACCAGGCTCCTCTGTCCAAGGAATTCTCCAGGTAAGAATATTGGAGTGGATAGCCATTCCTTTTTCCAGGGGATCTTTCCGACTTGAAGATTGAAACAGGGTCTGCTGCATTGCAGGCAGATTCTTCACCATCTGAGCCACTGGGGAAGCTCAGTCTATAGACTAATGCTATAAAAATATACTTATGAGGATTTTACTTATGGACCCCTTTATTATGAAATCTTTTCAGTCTGTCTTGTGGGACAAAAATCATCCTAGCACTGGGTGAGATCTGAGAATTGTTAGACTGTGTTAGAACCACCGCTTTTCGGTCGTCCTTTACCCCCACTTACGGAGTGTGAGGCTTCCCTGGTGCCTCAGATGGGAAAGAATCTGCCTGCTATGCAGGAGATGCAGGTTCAATCTCTGGGTCAGGAAGATCCCCTGGAGAAAAGGAATGCAACCCACTCCAGTATTCTAGCCTGGAGAATTCTATGAACAGAGGAGCGTGGTAGGCTATAGTTTGTGGGGTTGCAAAGAGTTGGACACGACTGAGTGAAAGACACTTTCACTATGGACTGTGAATCCTTGTAGGCACAGACCAATAGGCAACAAAAGATTTAAGGTGAACTCCCTCCTCTTCTGTACTCTGTCCCACAAATTTTAAATGCTTTCACCTCTCATATTCTGATTGCTATTTCCTCAACTTGATATGGTGGCGCTCTGTGCTTCCTCTCCCTGTGCTGAGGCATGGAGACTTTTCCAGGCAGGAAACTGGGCTTATTTAATTCATTTCTGTTCTATCAGATATCTCAATGGTGTACTCTCTGTTCTCCAGTGTCTGAAAACATTTGTTGATATAGTCTGTCTAGTTTTCTAGTTGTTTCTTGAGGGAGGGTAAATTTAGTCATTGCAGTTTCTTCATGGCTAGATGCAAAGGTTTATGTATCAATATCATTGACAAGCTTGAGGTCTGTAATAGGATTAATAGATTAAGAATTTTTAATTTTCTAATTAAGCAAACAAAAGGAAAATTTATACTTATTATCATCATCATTTCATGAAAGAAAGTATATTTAGTGGTAAAAAGATAAGAAACAGTTATTATCATTATGTGGGATAATCCTTTCTATTAATATTAAATCAATTAACTTCATGAAAAAATTACATTGTTAATTTCCCTCATTTTGTCACAACATCCTCTGGATCATTGAAAAAGAAAGAGAGTCCCAGAAGAACATCTATTTCTGCTTTATGCCAAAGCCTTTGACTGTGTGGATCACAATAAACTGTGGAAAATTCTGAAAGAGACGGGAATACCAGACGACCTAACCTGCCTCTTGAGAAA
>SJYV01034882.1:694747-741713 GCA_006410875.1 Neotragus pygmaeus | reverse complement strand
ATATATACACAATGGAGTATTACTCTGCCATTAAAAAGAATAAATTTGAATCAGTTCTAATGAGATGGATGAAACTGGAGCCTATTATACAGAGTGAAGTAAGCCAGAAAGAAAAACACCAATACAGCATACTGACACATATATATGGAATTTAGAAAGATAGTAATGATGACCCTGTATGTGAGACAACAAAAGGACACAGACATAGACAATGGACTTTTGGCCTCAGAGGGAGTAGGAGAGGGCGGGATGATCTGGGAGAATGGCATTGAATTGAAATTTGATAAATACCAAACTGAAGACTATTAAGCTTGAAGAAAATAATTCACTAAATTCTATTCTTTTTTTTTTTTTTTGACTCTGCTGGATCTTTGATGATGCACACGCAGGCTTTCTGTAGCTGTGGTGAGAGGGGGCTACTCTCTAGCAGTGGTGCACGGGCTTCTCATTGCAGTGGTTTCTCTTACTGCAGAGCACAGGCTCTAGGCACGCAGGCTTCAGTAGTTGCAGCTCTGAAATACTGGCTCAATAGTTGTGGCACATGAGCTTAGGTACCACACGGCATGTGGGATCTTCCTGGAGCAGGGATCAAACCCATGTCGCCTGCATTGGTAGGCAATTCTTAACCACTGAACCACTAGGGAAGCCCCCTACTCCACATATTCTATTTAATAAATTACTGAGAAGTTACTTAAAGAAATGGCTTTATCTTACAAAGCACTTGATGTTTTTACTTGGATATCTCCAGGAAATTAGGATTTATATTTTCATTTTTCCCCTCAAAAATCTCTTTTTTACCACTGCTGTGTTGCTCATTTCAAGATCTTAGAAAGTATACCTGATTTTTCCCTCTCCCTCAACTTCTACAATCAAGTCTCTAAATTTTGACAGCTTTACATTCAAAATGCATATCAAATCCTTGTATTTTTCATCTTCATTACAAACCACTATCACTTCTCACTCTTAGATGGACCTCAGCTATTGTTTGATTTCATCACATCTCTGTTGATTCCTATTCTTTACTCAGCAGACAAGGGGATCTTTAAAAGATTCAAAACTGTTCATGTAGCTGGAGTTCACAAAACCCTCCATTTGCTCTTTAATGATTATTAGCTTCCTAGATTTAGACCCTGATGCTTGGGAAGATTGAGGGCAGGAGAAGGGAGACAGAAAATGAGATGGTTGGACAGCATCACTGACTCGATGGACGTGAGTATGAGCAAACTCTGGGAAATAGTGAGGGAAGGGGAGGCCTGGTGTGCTGCAGTCTATGGGGTTGCAAAGAGTCGGACAGGACTTAGCAACTGAACATCAAGAGTTAGGGAGGTCATGTGACTAGTTATAGCCAACTGACTGTGGGTAGAAGTGATGTGTCAGTTTTAGGCAGAAGAATAGAAAAACTGGAGTCTGACTCATCAGCTGCCTTTCCTCTGCTGAGGGGACCATGTTGTCACTACATTCCTGATGGTGAAGTTACCAGTCAGTCAGGTTTCCTTCAGCTTGGATTTTTGAATGACTCTGGGGAGAATAGTCCCTGTCAACCTGCAGTGGACATATAGTATGAATTAAAAATGAACATGTTTTCCTTAAGCTACTGGGATTTGGGATTTACTACAGCATAATTCAGGGCTTCCCTGGCGGCTCAGATGGTAAAGAATCTGCCTGCAATGTGGGTGACCCAGGTTTGATCCCTGGGTTGGGAAGATCCCCTGAAGGAGGTCATGGCAACCCACTCCAGTATTCTTGCCTGGGAAATCCCGTGGACAGAGGAGCCTGGTGGGCGACAGTCCACGGGGTCACAAACAGTCGGACACGACTTAGTGACTAACACAACACACAGTATAATTCAGTCTATACTGCATTCTCAGTGGTTATAGGATGCAGTCCTGGATTACTAACGAAGCCTTGAATCGTTCTGAACATACCTGCCACTCTCCATCATCATCACAGTTTGACCACATCAGTTTTTCTCTTTTTTGTTTAATATTATTTCTCCTTAAGCTACTGCACATCCTGGCAACTTTGAGGGTAACCAAGTGTTATCTTTTTTATATTGCCAGTCACTGTGATTGTGCTAACAGGTTGGATTAATTATAGCATGTCAGCATACATTGGGTGAAATTTTTACTAAACAGAATATTTTTCTTAGCTGGTATAGAAGTGGCCTCGTTAGGCCACGAATTGACTTAGGGGTAAGTGGGAAACACAATATAATATTAATTTTTAATCAAAAAGAGACTAATCTGAAGTAATTTTAAAAGTCAATAACATTAAATAATATTTATTGGAAAGATATTTGAGTATCTCAGGGAAGATATTTGGGTTATCTCCTAAGAAAGTAGACTTCCCTGGTGGCTCAGATAGTAAAGCATCTGTCTACAATGCTGGAGACCTGGGTTCAATCCCTGGGTCAGGAAGATCCCCTGGAGAAGGAAATGGCAATCCACTCCAGTACTATTGCCTGGAAAATCCCATGGACAGAAGAACTTGGTAGGCTACAAACCATGGGGTCGCAAAGAATCAGACACAACTGAGCGACTTCACTTTCTGACTTTCCGACTCACTTTTCCTAAGAAAGCTATTTGGGTATCTCCTAATGTACTGGGATAGAATAAAAAAGTACATCTTATCTTAGGCAATACTTTTTCCTTTCAGTCTCTGGTCTCTGATTTACTCACTATATTGCTTTACTCTTTTCTGTCAAGTGAAATTATCTGCTTCTATTTGTGCATAGGGTGGATGGCTACCTCTGGTTCTCAGGTTCTGGTCATGTAGTGGAAGCTAATTAGCAACCTCTGAGCCTTTCCCCCAAATTCCTAAGAAAAATATGTTTAGCCTAGTTAGGGTCAGTTGTGTGTGCTTGGGAAGGGTATGTGTGGTATGGGAAGTAGTTCTTAAAGAGATGGACTTATTGTGAACTAAGCAGAGACCCTAAAGTTATTTCCATCCATTTGAAACCTGGGAAGCAGTGTCAAGAGCAGATCAAATTGTTGGAAGGTAAAATTCACCAAGTTTTATCTAGGAAAAATAAAAAATCTAAAACCAGAAAGTTTAGTTAAGAATCAAGAGAATTACTATTATTTTGCTCGGCTGTTTATTATGCATTGCAGTTGATTAATAATGTTGTGTTAGTTTCAGGTGTAAGGCAAAGTGATTCAGCGACCCATATACATGTATCTATTCTTTTTCAAATTTTTTTCCCATTTAGGTTGTTACATAATATTAAGCAGAGTTCCCTGTGCTATATAGTAGGTCAAGAATAAAGAGAATTATTGATTGAAGATATATACAGAAGATGAGAAAAATGCTAGATTTTGCTTGATTTTTAAAGGCTTATTTTGATTAGCCAAATGCTTATTAATTTAATGAGCTATAATACACAACATGGACAGCATTCAGAAAGCACTGATTAATTCCACCTCCTCTCTCATAGGTTTCCAACTTAGGTTGCTTTAAAAGAAAGGCATAAATTCTTGAAAGGTTATTGGTTATAAGAAGAGTAAAAATCAAGGAGATAATAAAAAGACTAAAAGTTTTCAGAATTTCTGAAAAAGGAATTCAAGGTATCTCACAGGCAGCAAGAGTGTTGTCAGAGTGAAGGAGAGCTTGATCTCTTATCCAGAGGCCTCCAAAAGGCATGCACACTCCCAAGGATGAAATGCTGGAGTGGAGAAACAGAACATAATTTCTGCTTATACTTCTTCTTTACCTAAAAGTTAAGAAGGAAATAAAACTTTGTTAATGTTTCTTATGCAGATCAAAGGTAGTAGCCTAACTTGAACTGTATGTTAGACTAGAACTGCCATGTGTTATACATGATAGAAAGGGGATAGGCATTATGACAAATATTTTGAACTTTACAGTCATACTCCCTGGGTTAAGTCTCATCTCTTAGACAAACTGCCTGTGTGACTTACATGAATTACTTAACCTCCTTCTGCCTCTTTTGCCTCATGAGTGAAATAGAAATGAAAATAATATCTCATAGAATTATTCTGAAGAGAAATGAGCTGATAGATGTAAAGTGCTTGGAAGCATTGTTGATACACAGACACATGATATGAGTGTTAGGAACAACTATGAACCTGAGAGAAGAATGGGGTTCTGTGCCACGGAGAGGCTGACAGTGGCACCTTCTCTCTTCTGTTCAGTTTCAAGACTATGTGATATATTGTGATTCAGATGCATTTTATCAAATGGAATCATACAGATTGCATCATTTACTTTTAGTGAGAATAGAAGGCTCCTTGGTATCTTTAACATATAGAAATTAGCAACAAATTATTATTTTTCAAGTAAATGTAGAATAAGAACTCTTGATTTTGGCTGTCAGTGACTCTAAATTCTTCTTCAAAGCAATAGTTTCTTGGCTATTGTTTGTTATCCACATCCAATTTATTTGAGCCATTTTAAGGCCTTAACTTGACGCAAGAAACTAACCAGAAAAGTACTATTTGATTAATTGTGTTGGGCATTGGCACTATGATGGGATTTTCAATTGGAGTCAAATTAAAGAACCAACGTCACCTTTAACTTGAAAAATAAACAGACCCTAAAGGTAGAATGTGTGCTCATAATTGTTATAATTATTAGAAGGCCCTGAATAGGTTGGATTGTTCAGATTGTTTGGTCTGGTTGGGAACAGGAGCAGGTGATTGAGAGAATCTTCTTAGAGGATGTGTTAGATTAGATCAAGGAACTAATCATGTAATGAAACTTGTACATATAAAACCCTCTGGGCATCTGTGCCATTGTCACATAGAAGGATAGCTGAGAAAGCATTTCATGTTTTGCAGAGAAGGCAAAAACACAACTGAACTGATATTGAGAATGTTTACAAACAGTGGAAAGTGTTTTCACATGATTTCCTAGGATTTAGAACCAGGAAGACCATCCTTAGTTGTGGTCCCTTTGGCCTCCTTCCGTTTTCCTTCACTATGCTTGGAGAGTCAGAATTTGGAGAAGAAAAAACCACATTGAATGATGTGCTCAAATTATGTTATGGTTAGTTTCGTGTGTCAACTTGACTGGTCCATATGATACCCAGGTATTTGGTCAAACATGTTTTGGATGTGTCTGTGAGGGTGTTTTTTGATGAGATTTACATTTGGGAATGGCAACCCATTCCAGTATTCTTGCCTGGAAAGTTCCACAGACAGAGGAACCTGGCAGGCTACAATCCATGGGGTTGGAAAGAGCCAGACTAGACAGAGCAAGCTTGAATGCACACACAATTGAAATTTGTAGACTGAAAAAAGCAGGTTGCCCTCCCTAAGTGGGTGGCCCTCATTCAATCTAGAGACTTGAATAGAACAAAAAGACTGATGATTCCTCAAAATAACAGAGAACATTTCCTACTTGAGCTCTGAGCTGGGACATGGTCTTTTTTCTGTCTTGGGATTTGAATTAAAACATAGGTTTCTCTGGGTCTCAAGCCTACCAGCTTTCAGACCGGAACTCTAACCAGACTCTTATGAGTCTGTAGCAGAGTGCAGATCCTGGAACTGCTTAACCTTATAATCATATGAGTAAATGCCTTTACATGATAAAAATACAAATATAAGTTGGAAAAAACCTCCTATTGGTTTTGTTTCTCTGGAAAACCCTAATACAAGTTTCAATGGAATTAGGAGTATCAGAATGAATAAAAATGGCCCACATACAGGCTTAGGCAATATACACTTAAAAATTGAATTCAGTGGAGGAAAGAAATGTAAGTCAAACTTCAAGTTTATATGCATATAAAAAGTGAATAATTGCATCTTTTAATAAGACAGCCTACTCTTCAGAATCATTCCTTACATTTCTGGTGTATTTTATGGAGCTGAACAGTAACAATAATATTTTCAAGGATTTTAAATTTGTCTTTGTCTTCTAAACTTTAATTAACACAGACTCTACCGTTTACTTAACAATGTGGCACTGTGATTTGGCAGTGCAGGAAATAAACACTTGGAGCATGGTTTTTTATTATTCCCTAAGCAGCCATGAAGCCAAATAAAGAAAAGATGAAACCCAGTGTTTTGAATTTCACTTCTTTTCCTGTGTGCAAAATAGTCTGAGTTTAGTGAGAAAACATTCCCTTAAAACCTTAGAAAATGTTTACTTGGATTGAACCTCAAGAAAATTTAGAGTTGGAAAAATGAGCAAGAGGCATTTACATTTTCTGAATTAAAAAAAGGGCGTAGGTATGATAAGTTCTCATGTGGGACACACTGCATGTTTGTGATGAGTTCTGTTATCTTGGCCTTTGAAATGAACTGGGTAGGTGCCTGGAGAAGCAGGGGGACAATGGTATTAGTGAAAGTGGTCAAGCAGCACTGATCATAGGTCCGGCTTTACCGGTCTGTGTTTGCCTAGACTTTCCACCCGTCTCAGGTATGCTTAAAATAGTTGGAGATCCTGGGATTGATTTCCCTGGGCTTCAAATAGCCAAAAGTCAAATACTATTCATATTTCATTCCCAGTTTCACCACAAGTCCAAGCTTTTGCCAAATATCCCAGTGCTTGAATCCAGAATATATTCCTTACACACTTCTTCTCATGAGGTGTTTTTTATGGGACTGTCTTGGGATCGTATAACATGATGTTTGATTTAACCAAAAGGTAATAACAATGCACTAGATGCTGTTTTGAGACAGTGTCTGTATGAGAACAGTGGTCTTTTGAGGAAGAATTAGATGTGCATGTATGGGAAAGCCTGCCAATTTCTAACAATAAAATCAGACTTCTTGGCAAAACAAGTTCTGGATAGTATGTAGCTCTTACAGATTGAAGGGGTCCAGCTCTTAAGCACTAAGGAAAATAAATCCAGGAAGGTGGAGTGTGAGGGAGATTGTTACTATTTTCCCCAGACAAGCAATTTTCAGTGCCAAAGGGAGTGCACAGCTTTGAGAACTGCTTTGGTTTCTTGGTAGGGGCATAGAAAGGAAGGTTAGATAATGTATTTTGTGTCAACATATAAAATGAAGCTTTTAGACTGAAGTATAACAGTTAGGTTAAAACTTATGGGGAAGGGGAATTGAGGGGTTTCAGTTTCATATGTTAGAGAATTCCAGCCCTGTCTTTAAAAACATGATATTTGTATGAAACCAGAAACAATAAAGTCACAGGTAAAATAGTGAGCTGATCAAGTAATTTTCCCATACTTCCTTCTTCTTCTTTTGCCAAGCTGCTCTCTCCTTTCCTGTTACCCAGAGTCTTTATCCTTCATCATAATTACTCTTCCTGTGTCATTTCCCCTGAGGCTCTTTCAGAGTTTAATGATAAAACTAAAAATTCTATTTGGGTGCTAATTCCAGTGACCAATTGTTGTTTGATATGCTACCCCTCTGAGGTGATATTTGTAGTTTAAATAATAGTTTTCTGCATCTCTATCCAAAGGAGCAACCCATGATAAACAGTTTAGGCTCCTTGTTATTCTAAATACTACTCTTTGACTCAAAAAGGCAGGTAGGTTAAAAAATCATTCTAGGTCTTATAATTAATTCAACACATCTAGTCAAGGCTATGGTTTTTCCTGTGGTCATGTATGGATGTGAGCGTTGGACTGTGAAGAAAGCTGAGTGCTGAAGAATTGATGCTTTCGAACTGTGGTGTTGGAGAAGACTCTTGAGATTCCCTTGGATTGCAAGGAGATCCAACCAGTCCATTGTGAAGGAGATCAGCCCTGGGATTTCTTTGGAAGGAATGATGCTAAAGCTGAAACTCCAGTACTCTGGCCACCTCATGGGAAGAGTTGACTCATTGGAAAAGACTCTGATGTTAGGAGGGATTGGAGGCAGGAGGAGAAGGGGACGACCGAGGATGAGATGGACGGACTCGATGGACATGACTCTGAGTGAACTCTGAGAGATGGTGATGGACAGGGAGGCCTGACGTGCTGCAATTCATGGGGTCGCAAAGAGTCGAACATGACTGAGCGACTGAACTGAACTGATATTTAATAAAAGTCTACTACTTGTCAGGAACTGTTCAGCTCCTGGAGAACTAGACTGGAGAATATAGCAGAACCAAGATGACAAAATACAGTGCTTGTCCTCAGTGAGCCACTGTTAGTGGAAGGAAAGTGGTAGAGTCCCCAGGTGAGAGGAGATGGTTCACTGTGAGGGTGTGATACGCCTAAGTTAGAGGTAAGACTTGGGAGATTGCAGATGCCTTGGACAGCAAGGAGATCAAACCAGTCAATCCTAAAGGAAATCAACCTCAAATATTCATTGGAAGGACTGATGCTGAAGCTCCAATACTTTGGCCACCTGATGCAAAGAGCCAACTCTTTGGAAAAGGCCCTGATGCTGGAAAAGCTTGAAGTGAAGAGGAGAAGAGGGTGACAGAATGAGATGGATGAGTCTGAGCAAACTCTGGGAGATCGTGATGGAGAGGGAAGCCTGCCGGGCTGCAGTCCATGGGGTTGCAAAGAGTTTCACAGACTGAACAACAACAAAAGTGATACACGAATCCACCCCTCTGTCTCACCCACACCTTGCCTTCCTGACTCCACTGTGAGGTCCTTGCTCAGGACATGAGTCTATCAGTACTTGTAGTCAGGAAGCCAATCAACAGTTCAGATTTTGCTACTACAACCTACCGTAACCTGGAGCACATTCGTTTACCTTCTCAAGCCTCAATTTCCTCATCTGTTAAAATGAGGGAACAGTAATTCTTAAACTGCCTATCTAGGGAAGGCTTTAATTGGATAATTCATGCAAGGCACATAGTGCAGTTCCTAGCACATAGTAAGCCTTCAAACAACATTGTCAAATCTAACATAAATAAAACCTGATGTGCCACAATAGCAGAAGATATTAAGAAGAGGTGGCAAGAATGCATGGAAGAACTGTACAAAAAAGATCTTCATGACCCNGTTCATTGCAAGGACTGATGTTGAAGCTGAAACCCCAATACTTTGGCTATCTGATGCGAAGAGCTGACTGATTTGAAAAGACCCTGATGCTGAGAAAGATTGAGGGCAGGAGGAGAAGGGGACAACAGAGGATGAGATGGTTGGATGGCATCACAGACTCAATGGACATCAGTTTGAGTAAACTCCGGGAGTTGGTGATGGACAGGGAGTCCTGGCGTACTGTGGTTCATGGGGTCGCAAAGAGTCTGAACTGAACTGAACCACATGGCTCAACCTTTACAAGGGTTGAGAGGGGGATAGAAATCCAATCCCAGAAGCCATGATGAATAATGTAGAGCTCTAATGTCATTTCCTTAAAGAAGCTGGTTCAGAGATTTTATAGAGTCTAATTGATTTAAAAAACTTCCTAGAAATATGCTGGAGTAAGTCTGGTCATTTGTTCCATTGTTGACCCAAATTCCATAGCATTCATGACAATTGCTAAAACTTCTCTCTCTTTCTTAGGTAAATTTGTCTCCCCATTAAATTCCCCCTCCTCTCTTCCCTGAAGAGCCAACTCAACATTCATCCTCCTGCCCACACTTTCCACTCACTTCCCAAGCCAGAAGTAAGATTAACTCCACTATGCACACATGTGCGTGCACAGTTGCTTCAGTCGTGTCTGACTCTTTGTGACTGTAGCCTTCCAGGCTCCTCTCTCCATGGGATTCTCCAGCCAAGAATACTGGAGTGGGTAGCCATTTGCTTCTGCAGGGAATCTTCTAGACCCAGAGACTGAACCTGCATCTCTTGTCTCCTGCATTGGTAGGCAGGAAACTAGCCCCACTTGGGAGGTTTTCTTTTAAATGAATTTGTTTTCTCATAAGCATTAGTCCTCCTGGTGAATCAGTTGCTATATCTTGTTGTATAATACTAACAACTCTATTAGTAAATGAATAACCAACTTGTGTCTGCTGTTGTAGCATGAAAAGATCCTAGATAATATGGAAACAGATCGGGTGTGGCTGTGTCCCAAATAGAAAACACATTTTTACAAAGCAAAATCAGGTGACTTATAGTTTACTGATACCTGATGTAAAAGTCTGTCAACCACTGTAAGGACTTTGGGTTTTACTCTGTGGACAAAGGATAGTGTTAGAGGGTTCAGGGCAGAAGGATGGCATCATCATACCTTGAAAAGGACCCTCTGGGTCTGTGTTGAGAATTAGCTACAAGGAAATTTTCATATAGGTAAGGGGACTATTGCAACAGAGAATGATGGTATGAAAGTGAGAAGTTATGGGATTCTGGGGATATTTTGAAGATAAATATTACAGGATTTGCTGATGGATTGCATGTGGGTTGGTGATTTAGTTGCTTAGTCATGTCCCACTCTTGCAACCCCATAGCCTGTAGCCCGCCAGACTCCTCTGTCCATGGGATTTCCCAGGCAAGAATACTAGAGTGGGTTACCATTTCCTTCTCTAGGGGATTTTCCTGACCCAGGTATCAAACCTGTGTTCTCCTGCATTGCAGGCAGGTTCTTTACTGACTGAGCCATACTAAAGTCTAGCAGTGGGACGGTTGTTTAGAAAGAAGTTCAGGAGTCAAGGTGAGGCCTGATGTTGGCCTGAACTAAGGCATTGGCTTATTGATTCTATGCAAAAAACTGGCATGGTGTAGTTGTGAAGGGGTGTGGGTGGGGCAGATATTTACTCATTGATATTCTTATCACATGGAAAAACTATTGTCTGCCTCATTTCATGNGAACTAAGGCAATGGCTTATTGATTCTATGCAAAAAACTGGCATGGTGTAGTTGTGAAGGGGTGTGGGTGGGGCAGATATTTACTCATTGATATTCTTATCACATGGAAAAACTATTGTCTGCCTCATTTCATGTCAACACATTTCTTCCGGGCTGCTAAAGCAACTTAAACTCAAGAGAAAATATGAGAGGTTGAGGATAACCTCCCTCCTTGCTGTGTCTGAATGGTGAGTACCCTCTCAGCCTCTAGGGGGTGATGGTTGCATGCCTAATACAAAAGCAGCGGGCTAATATGTGACTTGGTTTCAGTCTTTATTCTACAATTTATTATGTGAGAATTTGAGCCTTAGTTATAATCCTAAGAAGTTTTCCACATATATTATCATGTTTATAATCACCTGATTATTTAATACATGTTTCTTTTTATATTTTATATGACAAACCCTTGTTTTTATATTTTTATTTTGTCATATACCATAAAAGGAAAAAAATAATCACAGCCGTTTGAAGCACCATGCTTCTCTTCACCTCAGCTGTGAGACACATCCTGATTTTAGAGCTGTTAGTCAGTCAGTCAGTTCAGTAGCTCAGTTGTGTCTGACTCTTTGTGACCCCGAGGACTGGAGCACACCAGGCTTTCCTGTCCATCACCAACTCCCGGAGCTTGCTCAGACTCATGTATATTGAGTCGGTGATGCCATCCAATCATCTCATGCTCTATCGACCCCTTCTCCTCCCACCTTCAATCTTTCCCAGCCTTAGGTTCTTTTCAAATGAGTCAGCTCTTCGCATCAGGTGGCCAAAGTATTGGAGTTTCAGCTTCAACATCAGTCCTTCCAATGAATATTCAGAACTGATTTCCTTTAGGATTGACTGATTTGATATTTCCACCACAATCTTGATTCCAGCTTTTGCTTCATCCAGTCCAGCATTTCGCATGTTGTATTCTGCATATAAGTTAAATAAGCAAGGTGACAGTATACAGCCTTGACGTACTCCATTCCTGATTTGAAACCAGTCTGTTGTTCCATGTCCAGTTCTAACTGTTGCTTCTTGACCTACATACAGATTTCTCAGGAGGTAGGTCAGGTGGTCTGGTATTCCCGTCTCCTTTAGAATTTTCCACAGTTTATTGTGATCCATACAGTCAAAGGCTTTGGCATAGTCAATAAAGCAGAAGTAGATGTCTTTCTGGAACTCTCTTGCTTTTTCTATCATCCAGTGGATGTTGGCAATTTGATCTCTGATTCCTCTGCCTTTTCCAAAAGCAGCTTGAACATCTAGAAGTTCACAGTTCATGTACTGCTGAAGCCTGGCTTGGAGAATTTTGAGCATTACTTTACTAGCATGAGATGAGTGCAATTGTGTGGTAGTTTGAGCAATCTTCAGCATTGCCTTTCTTTTGGATTGGAAGGAAAACTAACCTTTTCCAGTCCTGTGGCCACTGCTGAGTTTTCCAAATATGCTGGCATATTAAATGCAGCACTTTCACAGCATCAAAAAATAGAGCTGTCAGCATGTTAAAAATATGTATTTTTAAAATCAATTAAAAACCACAAAACAACAATGTAAACTGAAAACCAAATGAATTACTCTTTCGCACTTTTGCCCTGGGCACACACAATGCATCAGAATGCTCCTTGGAAACTCTAGTATTAACCATATCTGAATTTCCAAAATAAAGTCTTAACTTATAGACTTATAAAGTCTATAAATTCTACTTAAATTATATTTTCAGTTCAGTTCAGTTCAGTCACTCAGTCGTGTCTGACTCTTTGTGACCCCATGAACCACAGCACACCAGGTCTTACTATCCATCACCAACTGCCGGAGTCTATCCAAACCCATGTCCATCGAGTTGGTGATGCCATCTAGCCATCTCATCCTCTGTCGTCTGCTTCTCCTCCTGCCCTCAATCTTTCCCAGCATCAGGGTCTTTTCAAATCAGTCAGCTCTTTGCATCAGGTGGCCAAAGTATTGGAGTTTCAGCTTCAGCATCAATCCTTGCAATGAACACTCAGGACTGATCTCCTTTAGGATGGACTGGTTGGATTTCCTTGCAGTCCAAGGGACTCCCAAGAGTCTTCTCCAGCACCACAGTTCAAAAGCATCAATTCTTCAACACTCATCTTCAGCGCTCAGCCTTCTTCACAGTCCAACTCTCACATCCATACATGACCACTGGAAAAACCACAGCCTTGACTAGACAGACTTTGGTGGCAAAGTAACATCTCTGCTTTTGAATATGCTTCCTAGGTTGGTCATAACTTTCCTTCCAAGGAGTAAGCATCTTTTAATTTCATGGCTGCAACCACCATCTGCAGTGATCATTGAGACCCCCCCCCAAAATAAATTCAGCCACTGTTTCAACTCTTTCCTCATTTATTTGTCATGAAGTGATGGGACCAGATCTCCATGATCTTCATTTTCTGAATATTGAGCTTTAAGCCAACTTTTTCACTCTCCTCTTTCACTTTCATCAAAAGGCTATTTAGTTCTTCTTTGCTTTCTGCCATAAGGGTGGTGTCACCTACATATCTGAGGTTATTGATATTTCTCCCGGCAATCTTGATTCCAGCTTGGGCTTCATTCAGCCCAGCGTTTCTCATGATGTACTCTGCATAGAAGTTAAATAAGCATGGTGACAATATACAGCCTTGACGTACTCTTTTTCCTATTTGGAACCAGTCTATTGTTCCATGTCCAGTTCTAACTGTTTCTTCCTGACCTACATACAGGTTTCTCAAGAGGCAGGTCAGGTCGTCTGGTATTCTCATCTCTTTCAGAATTTTTCACAGTTTATTGTGATCCACACACTCAAAGTCTTTGGCATAGTCAATAAAGCAGAAATAGATGTTTTTCTGGAACTTTCTTGCTTTTTCGATGATCAGCAGATGTTGACAATTTGATCTCTGGTTCCTCTGCCTTTTCTAAAACCAGCTTGAACATCTGGAGGTTCACAGTTCATGTATTGCTGAAGCCTGGCTTGGAGAATTTTGAGCATTACTTTACGAGCATGTGAGATGAGTGCAATTGTGTGGTAGTTTGGGCATTCTTTGGTATTGCCTTTCTTTGGGATTGGAATGAAAACTGACGTTTTCCAGTCCTGTGGCCACTGCTGAGTTTTCTAGATTTGCTGGCATATTGAGTGCAACACTTTCACAGCATCACCTTTTAGGATTTGATATAGCTCAACTGGAATTCCATCACCTCCACTAGCTTTGTTCGTAGTGATGCTTCCTAAGGCCCACTTGACTTCACATTCCAAGATGTCTGGCTCTAGTGGATATTAAAAAAATTATGCATTTTAAGAGACACCATTTGCTGACAAAGGTCTGTATAGTAAAAGCTATGGTTTTTCCAATAGTCATGTACAGTTGTGAGAGTTAAGTGCAAAGATGTGGCTTATAAAGTGTGTACTTGAGAATACTGTTGAGAGTCCGTTGGACAGCAAGGAGATCAAACCAGTCAGTTCAAGGAGATCAACCCTGAATATTCATGGGAAGGACTAATGGTGAGGCCTCAATAATTTGGCCATCTAATACGAAGAGCTGACTCACAGGAAAAGACCCTTATGCTGGGAAAGACTGAAGGCAGAAAGAGGAGGCAGAGGCAGAGAGTGAGATGGTTGGATGGCCTCACTGACTCAATAGACATGAATTTAAGCAAGCTCTCGGTGATAGCGGAGGACAGAGGAACCTGATGTGCTGCAGTCCATGGGGTCACAAAGAATCGGACAGGATTTAGTAACTGAACAACAGCAACAACAAAGTCATGATTACAATGGCCATTTGTGTTTCAGATACCATTCTTTATGTTTAATTTCTACACCAGTGGCTTCTCTGTCTCCTTTGCCAGTTTTTTTCTCCTTTTCTTATATCCTAAACCTTCAAGTGCTCAATCCTTGCATATCCAGTCTTCTCTTTCCATACCTGGTGCTCAGGTGAGCTCCCTAAGTTCCTGGTTTTAAACATTTTAAATATCACCATCAGCACCTCCTTCTGGACTTCTTTCCTATAACCAAATTATACGGTTGTCTCTTCCACTTGGATGACATCTCCAAATGAATCCCTCATTTTCCTTCTAAAAGTTCTTCCTCTGGACTTCCCTGGTGGTCCAGTGGTTGGGAATCCACCTGCCAATGCAGGGGACATGGGTTCAATCCCTGGTCAGGAAAGATTCCACTTGTCATGATGCAACTAAGCCCGTGTGCCACAACTACCGGGCCCAAAAGCTCTAGGGCCCACATACTGCAACTACCGAAGCCCACACACCCAGAGTCAGTACTCCACAACAAGAGAAGCCACCACAATGAGAAGCCTATGCACCAGAGCTAGAGAGAAGCCTCACTCTCTGAAACCAGCAAAAGCCTGCATACAGCAAGGAAGCCCCAGCACAGAGATTAAAAACAATAAATAAAAGTTCTTCCTCCTGCAGTCATTTTTATTTCAGCAAATGCCCTTTCCATTTTTCGCTTAGGTCAAAAACTTTGGTATCCTCTTTGACTTCTCTGTTTCTCTCATCTCACACAACTCAGCCCTCACTGAACTCTTCTTACTCCACCTTCAGAATACTTTCAGAGACAAACGTGTCTCCATCTCCACCATGATGACCACTGCCCCTCACTTGGAGCTCAATAGCCTCTCCTTGCTTCCACCGCTGCCTCCCTAGCACCCATGCTCTAGCTGGTGATTATTGGTGATCAGGCCTTTAAAAATGTGATCAGCCTATGTCACTTCTCTGGTTAAACCTCTCTGATGGCTTTGAAACTCTTTCAGAGTAAAATTCAAAGTCCTTACCGTGATCTACAAGGTCCCACATGGCCTTGGCCTCTGCCTCCTCTCTGACTCCATCTTCCGTCTCTCTTGTATCATCCTATACTGTTTTGTCACAGGCTTCTCTGGTGTGTTCCTAATACACTCTCCAGGCTACTGTCATATGCTCTGCTGTGGCAGGGGAGGGGGTTGCTCTGTACATTGTAGAATGTTTGATAGCATCAAGGCTCTACTGAACAGATGACAATAGCAGTCCTGCATTGTGATGATAAAAAAAAACATTCCCAGACTTTGCTGGATGTCCTCTGAGGGTGGCAGAACAAAACAACCCTGGTCAAAACCCACTGCTTTGACATATCAAGAATGCTTCTTCCTCAGGACCTTTGTGTCTGTTCTTTCTGCCTTCTCCCAGGTACCGCAGGACTAGCTCCCTCTCTTGGGCAGGTCTGTTTCAAACACCATCTTAACATAAACTCGCTGTTCCCACTCTCGTTCCTTACTGATCTCACTTTGCTTTATTTCTGTCTGTTCCACTTACTGTTGCCTTATTTTAGACATGTGCTTTACCCAGGGGTTTCCTTCAATGTGCAGGAAGCACAGTTAGTAAAGCTCTTGGCCTCTTTGTTCACTCCACCCCAGGAAAATGGATTAATTTATCTAATTGGCCTATTGGGTAAGAACAAAATGGGTATTTTTGACTCATTGTTCTTTTTTTTTTTTTTTGCCCCTTGGAGGGGTATCTCCCTCCACGGCAGGTGCGAGAACCTGCTCCACTTATGTCCTCTGTGACAGTGTGGGTAAGTTTTCCTCAGTCTGAAGTTCAGTGATGTTTAGACTCTCTTATTTAGCCTTTATCAGTAACAAAGGTGCTATTTTGTGCTCTTTATTCTATGTCATCTTACATCTCAATTTATTCAGAACTGAGGGATGCAGTTTTGATCTCTGGGTTGGAAAGATCCCCTGAAGAAGGAAATGGCAACCCACTCCAGCAGTCTTGCCTGGGAAATCCCATGGACAGAGAGGCCTGGTGGGGTACAGTCCATGGGGTTACGACTTAGCGACTGAACAAACAAATAAGAGATCCCTATGCCCTTGCTGGGGCCCAAGCAGCCCTGGCTCTCTGAGGCCCAGAATCCACAGTCTTGGCCCTGTGGAAACCGAGTGGACTATGGAAACATCTGTCCACAATGAAGTCATCACCAAGGAAGGGTAAAATATTTTGTGGCCCAAGGCTTAAAGCCTCTTGCCCAGGCCACAGTAATCAAAAACGGCCCAAGTGTAATCCTCTACAAATGGCTAAAGTCAGTATACCTACCCTCACAATAAAATCCCAAACCAGCAGCTGCATGCTCTCACCACACCAGAATCCTCCCTTGCTCACAAATTATTGCACTTCCCCAACTTCCAATCCTTTCTTTATTTCTCAGTGCATCAATCATTAGGGCCTGAAGGGATCTGGTTAATATCACTCCTTTTCCCTAGTGAAAGTGAAACTGTTAATTAATTGCTCAGTTGAATCCGACTTTTCATCAAAGGGAGTTCCTTCTCACTATGTGGTCTTGAGTTGGTTCCTGATTGGTTAATTTTATATGAGGGAGAAAACGACAGCAAGCTGGGATTTTAGTTCTAAACAATCTCTTGATGAGTAGAAGAAACAGCCACTGTAGCCTTGAACCAAGAAGTAGCTGTTGTAGCCTCGAACCACATTCACATTGCAAGGGAGTGTGAGCCTGATGATCATGAACAGAGCCCACACTCGTTTTTCAAAAGAAGTGCTAGAATAGAGAAATGGAAATTGGATAAGCACAGTGGAAATGTAAGGATCCTTGACAAAGAACTGGTGAGTGGTGCTCTCACCAACACGAAATTTCAGTCTTGTACCCCACTCCAGTACTCTTGCCTGGAAAACCCCATGGATGGAGGAGCCTGGTGGGCTGCAGTCCATGGGGTCGCGAAGAGTTGGACACGACTGAGCGATTTCTCTTTCACTGTCAATACTGAAAGGAGACACAGGAGGGAGGTGGAGTCCATCCTCCACTGCATGTTGAATGTTCAATTAAAGCTAACTTCTTACTGAAATGAGTGAGTGAAAGCCACCCAGTTGTGTCTGACTCTTGAAACCCCATGGACTGTAGCCTGCCAGGCTCCTCTGTCCATGGAATTCTCCAGGCAAGAATACTGGAGTGTGTTGCCCTTTCCTTCTCCAGGGGATCTTCCCAACCCAGGAATCAAACCTGGGTCTCTTGCATTGCAGGCAGATTCTTTACCAACTGATATATGAGGGAAGCCCTTTTCTAATCTTAAGTCTGCAGGCTTCTCTGATGTCTCAGCAGATAAAGAATCTGTCTGCAGTGTAGAAGATGCAGGAGACTCTGGTTCAATCTCTGAGTTGGGAAGATCCCCTGGAGAAGAAAGTGGCCATCTCCACTCCAGTATTCTGGCCTGGAGAATCCCATGGACAGAGGAGCCTGGAGGGCTACAGTTCATGGGGTTGAAAAGAGCTGGACACAGCTGAACACAGCACAGCAGCAAGATGAGTCCCGAGGTCTTGGGCTTTGGGCATCTGGTTTAGACTGACTGACATTCTGGCAAAGCTGTCTATCCTCAGTTTTTAAAAAAGATAACATTGAGTCTCTGCAACACTAAATATTTGGTTTAAGATACATGGCTTTTCTTGAGATAATAGTTTTGGAGGGACTTGTTTATCTTCTAATTTAGTGGGTGCTGGCTGGTTCTGTGTCATACTTATGTGTCCAATTAACTTTTTGGACTCTATAATAAGGGAACTGCATCAAAGACTTGGCAGTGGACTTATGTAGCCCCTAGGCAACCACTTCTTATAAGAGACAGCACACACTGCAGCTGATTAAATGACCCCCAACTATACCCTGACTACTAAGAACCCCTTTCGAGCAGAGTGAGAGACTTTGGTGAAAAATCTGGATCTGAATTTTATTGACCTTTAACTCTCATGGGCAAGCGTTCCATTGAATTTTAATCCTTTTGGACATTAAATTGCAGAGATTTAATCTTTGAGCTTTCAATTTTTCTCTGAAATTACATAACAGAAGAGAGTTTGTATCTAATCATGGATTATCTTTATAGGGCATGTTATTATAGACTGTCTTAAATTGTTTATTTTTACTACAGAATCTCTGGTACGCTCTTTAGGACAACATGGTTTATCACAGTTGGGAAGGAGAAATAGGTTACCAACCTTGGTATAGAGTGACCCTGGAGTTAGTTTAAATAATTTAGGGTGCCAGCAGCTATCTCTTGGTGGTATTCTTTTTTTTTTTTAAGAAAAAGCTTTTTATTTTATATTCGAGTATAGTTGATTAACAATTTAATGGAATATATTTATGGGCAAGATATCTTTACCCCAAATATATTTACCTATCCACCTACCTGGGCACCCAAGGACTTTCTGAACTAATCTAAGGGAATCAATTTTAACTACAAAAAATATTTTAGGGTTTTTTGGGGAGCAAATTCTAAACCTCCCAAGAATATACTCCCTAAAGAAGTTAGGGTATTAGAGCAGTTGCTTCAAGAAGACAACAACAGGATTATTCTAATAAATTGCTTTCTTCTCCTCTGAGATGGACAGCAAAACTCATGTTTAGTCATAAGCTTAACGGTTAAGCCCAATGGATTAAAAAAGCGAAAGGTTGGTGAATGTTGAAGAAGAGGGTGGAAGTGCTTCTTCAAGGCTTCCATGTGGAGGGAGTTAGATAGCTGCAATACTAATGGTGTCTCCTTAATCCTTTTCTCAGTGAGCACCTAAGGATGAGACACGGATGTATCTAATTTAAATCTTTGGGAAGAAAACATTGTGCACACTGGTGTTCAATTCTTCCATCTCTCTCCTGAGTGGTTGGCGTCCTCCTGGTTCTACATGCCAGAAGTCTTAGCCCAGCCTGTTCCTTGTAAGAGGTCTTCCTTGTCTAGGATTGCCTGTGACTGGGTGGGAAAGTCTGTCCAAGTGGTGGGTTCAGAATTACTGGTTAACATACTTGTCAGGCACATCCCTCAACCAAACCTTTGTCAATAAGAAAGTTAATACTCGATCTACTCATCTGTCTTTCACTTTAATCTTATTTTTCAGTTTGCTTGGAATCAGAGCAGAGAGATGTTATTTATTGAACTCCCTTGTGAATACCCATAGTTAGCATTCCCTGTTATATAAACTTTCTTTTTTTTAATGTCTTTCCCTGGTAGAATCCAAGTTCCAGGATAGGAATGTGTTTTAGTCTCTGGCATATACACAGTGCCTAGGACTGTGGATAGGTGTTCAATAAATATATATTTATGAGAATATCAACTCTTATTCCATAACAAACTAGGGTGCTAACCTCAGGGATAGCTGGGGTATTTCTGTATTAAATTTCTCATTTGTATTGTGGATTGTTAATCTTCTATCTCTTCTTTCTTATGAGTAATGTGAAAGTACATTCTTGCTCCCTACCATCTTATTATTTTCTAAACTTCTGTGCACTTAGAATAAATAACTTTAAATATGAGCCTAACAATCTTTCCTTCAGTTCAGTTCAGTTCAGTTGCTCAGTTGTGTCCGACTCTTTGCGACCCCATGAATCACAGTACGCCAGGCCTCCCTCTGCATCACCAACTCCCAGAGTTCGCACAGACTCACGTCCATTGAGTCGGTGATGCCATCCAGCCATCTTATCTTCAGTCATCCCCTTCTCCTCCTGCCCCCAATTCCTCCCAGCATCAGAGTCTTTTCCAATGAGTCAACTCTTCTCATGAGGTGGCCAAAGTACTGGAGTTTCAGCTTTAGCATCATTCCTTCCAAAGAAAAGTACAAGGACCTAGTGTATTAACTGAGACTATTTTGTAGTAATTCTCTTTCTGACATTTAGCTGGGTTTCAATGACTTCAATTTGCTGGTTTAATGACATCTGGATAAGTGAGTTGCTATATTTCATTATTATAAAATGGATAATGGTGTATACATGATTTGAAGTCGACAAGAAGGAGTTTCTGTTTTGCCTCCATCAAGGCCAACGAGCAGTCATATTATCATATTTACATATTTGACTTTAGTTCACATTGGGCTTTGTCTTTCAGATGTCCTCTTAAAACTCTCTTTATTCATAGGACTCATTTCTTCCTTTGCTTTCTGGATTTAGGCATGTATACATTTGGGCACTCTCGTGTTCATTCTCAGGCACTTTCATTTCTTTAGTTTCCTTTCTTCCTATGTGGCCAGGCCTTAGTAATGCTAGAGTTTTGAATTAGAAGTGATTAGGAGCCAAAACCACAGGCTTAAACTTAATTTTGTGTATGCATATGTATGAGTTTCAGTTCAAGCCCAGCTAAGAAAAAAAGGTTTGCGTTGCCGTTTTGTTGTTGTTGCCGTCCTTCATGCGTAAAATTCCATTTGGAACCTCAGGAAAGGGGTAGCTCTGTTAGAATTCTGGTATCCCTGCCTTTCAGTGGTCATAACGCTAACTTAATATCGTCAAAACTTCGCGGAAAACAGAATTCTTTATGTTAAAGGCAACAGAAACCAATCTGTAGTAGGTACCCACTGAATGTTCCCACGGACCCCATCTCCTGGCATTTATACCTTTCTGTGGTCCCTTCCGTTCAAGATCAGTGACTCACTTCTAATGAACAGGATGACAGAAATAGTGGGAATCCCTTCTGAGATTAGATTATAAGAGGCTGACTTCCACCTGCCTCATTCCTGCTCTCTCCCCTGCTCACTCTGGTGAAGGCAGCTGCTGTGTTAACAGCTGTCCTGTGGAGAGGCTCACGAAACAAGGAACTGCCGCAGCCTCTGGCCGAGAGCCAGCGAAGAACAGAGACCTTGAGTCCAAGAGCCTGCGAGCGACCAAGTCTTGCCGATAACCACTAACAGCACAGAAGTGGATTGTACCCCAGTTGAATTTCGAAATGACATTAGCACTGCTGATACCTTCATTGCAGCTTCTTGACAAAGCTTCACTTGGAGGATCTAACTAAGCTATGCTTGGACTCTGAGCCATAGAAACCATAAACTAAGAAATGTGTGCTGTCTTAAGCTACTAAGTTTTGATGAAATCTATCACCCAGCAATAGATAAATATACACTCTAAATCTATTATGAAAATTGATATTTAATGATTTATTAATTTGCAGCTTCTTCGATTTTAATTAAAAGCAAAGAAAAGGAAATCATTTGACTTGTAAAAGGATTTGTTAATCATTAGAATAGTTTACTTTCTCACTTTCTGGGAATCATACCAAAATGGTTTTATCAAGACTTAACAAATAAATATGAGTAATATGTGCTGCTTTTTAACTTAGAAGCTCCTTGTTTAATTCAATATGCTAAAAAAAGTGGGAAATTTGGAATGGTTATTTTTTAATCTTTGTCAGTTTAGCATTTTTATATATTTTTAATCTTTTATCATTGCCTTAAGTATATTTTTTTCTCAAAATATTGAAGTTGCAAATTTAGCTCATTCAAGTTATAGAACATATCTACCAAAAACCTAATTACCAAAGTCATATTTTATGTTCAAATTAATTAAGCAAATTGGATTTATGATTTGTTGGAAAGAGCCTGAATTTATTTAAAAATTTTAAGCATGATAACACACATTTTAAGATTATATAAACCATTAAGAAGTAAATTGTGTTACACATCATTTAAGATCCTCTTCAAGAACCAGCTAAAGAGTGCTGGGTTTATTTTTATCTCAAACAGCAGAAAGACAGTCTCTGATGGAAGAAAGAATAAAGTATGTTTTTGTCAGGTATTTACCTGGAAAAATGGGCTCTGGGAAGAATTTCTCAATTGAGTAGTAGAGAAGATTAAGTTTCATTCCTTATGACAAGTGTCTCAAGATATAACTTTCTTAGTGGAGCTCAGATCTCATTTCTGGGTTTAGGGAAGATGAAATTGTTGTGTAAAAATAATCTTATTCATAAAACTAAATTATTAGAGTTATTCCATGGAGAAAAGTATCCTCCATAGAATAGAAAGACATCCTCCAGAAAATATATATATTTACATTTCTTTCAGATTAAGTTGTAGGAATTTGATGGGATGGTCAATGTGAAATTGTCTCATTAAGTCCCAAAACTTTGTAGATACCAGTTTTGTTTCATTTTGTTTTTTAATTCATTGATTTAAGGCCATTAGTTTGTGTTCTGCAAGTAAAGACAAATGGCAGAAAGTGATTAGGATATCTAGAAATCAAGGATTTTGAGCAAAACTTAGAAGTTGCTAATGATATTTCAACTTTCATAATATACACGTGTTTATGTTTATATATAAACATATAAATATATGTGCAAACATATAAACATATTATCTATCTGTCTATTGTGTTAGGAGCCTAGACTTTTCTTTTCTAGAAAGAACACAATACTGGCCCTTAAGACAATATGAGAGGGAAAGCTGGGTGACCCAATGGACGGCTTAACTTTGGAATGGACTACTAAATGAGATTGTGAAATCTCTTCCTCTGGCTGCCTACAGAAGTAGTATTTTCTCATCTGTCTGGTATGTTAAGACAGAGATGGGGTAGGCTTGCAGGAAATGGAGATGACCTCTCAAGGTCCACTGAGTCCTAAAAGTGACTAATTTTGCAAAGGAATGCATGGTGTTGGGTAATGGGGAAATAAAATCATCTATCTAGAAAGCATGTTATGAATTAGAATGTGTAATTCTTGGGAATTTTCTTAGGAACTGATTAGTAAACTTTTTTGTAATCTTAATTTTAAAATGACTTTCCTTGTGGTCCAGTGGTTAAGACTTCAACTTCTAAGTCAGTGGGTATGGGTTTGATACTCGGTTGGAGAGCTAAGATTTCATGTGCCTGTCTGCCAAAAAAACAAACAAACAACAGAACATAAATAGCAGAAGCAATATTGTGACAAATTCAATAAAGACTTAAAAAAAGATTTCTTTAAAAAATAAAATGATGACGCCTACCTTTACACTTTGCACATTTTATATTTACATAAGATTTGTATATAAATATAAAATTTCTTCCCAGTTGGTGCTAGTGTTAAAGAATTCACCTGCCCAACGCAGCAGACATAGGTGACACGGGTTTTATCCTGGGTTGGGAAGATTCCCTGGAGGAGGGCACAGCAGCCTACTCCAGTGTTCTTGCCTGAGGAGTCCCAAGGACACAGGAGCTTGGCAGGCTACAGTCCATGAGTCGCAAAGAGTCAGACACAACTGAAGAGACTTAGCACGCATATATATGATTTGTATAACGCATCCTTTTGTAAGCAGTATATACACAGATCTCTTTTTTCCATTAGCTTGTGTGCCCTTCTAGGCAGACACCATGTGAACTTTATCTTCATGTGCCTAGAACCTGGCACAGTGCGGGAACTTAGTAGGGCCTAAATGAACTTTTGATGGACCAGCTGACCTGGACAGACTTCTCCTGCACCTACCTCTTTAACACTTTAACTACCTTTCCTTGTAGCATTTATTTTACTCATATTGGGGCATTATCATTTCTATTTGCCTTCAGCATTAACTTTTGCTCTTCTTTTGTCTAAGAGAAATACTGTGTTTTAGTGGAAAGGCACATACTGTACCAGACTAAAAAAATCTCAGGTAATCTGCTGTGTAACCAGTGGCAAATTCCTTAATCTCTCTGTGCTTCAGTGTCTTCATCTGTAAAACAAGGGTGTTGACAATAGTCATTTCAGGGTTTTTTTTTCCTTCTTCCAGCTTTATTGGGCTATAGTGTACATACTGCACTGTGTAAGTTTAAGGTGTGCATTGTGTGAATCTGACTTACACACATCATGAAATAATTCCCAAAAGGAATTTTTAGTAAACATCAATCATCTTATATACATATAACAATAAAGAAATAGGAAAAAAATTTTTCCTTGTAATGAGAACTCAGGATTTACTCTTAACCATTTTTTTGTATGTATATAACATACAAGTGTTAATTATATTAATCATGTTGTTCATTATATCCCCAGTATTTGCTTATCTTCTATTGAAAGTTTGTACCCTTTGACTACTTTCACACCATCCCCTCACTTAACAGCACCTCAGGTAACCACAAAACCTGCCTTCTTTTTTCTATGATTTTTTTGTTTGTTTTTATAGTATAACTGACCTGTAACACTGAGTTCCTGGTATACAATGTATTGATTTGATATTTCTGTATATTTCAAAATGATCATCATGTTACTTCTAGTTGTCCTCTATCACCTAAAATGATATGACATTATTATTGACTATATTTCCACATAGTATGCTTCATACCTGTGACATTTATTTTGTAACTNTCTATGATTTTTTTGTTTGTTTTTATAGTATAACTGACCTGTAACACTGAGTTCCTGGTATACAATGTATTGATTTGATATTTCTGTATATTTCAAAATGATCATCATGTTACTTCTAGTTGTCCTCTATCACCTAAAATGATATGACATTATTATTGACTATATTTCCACATAGTATGCTTCATACCTGTGACATTTATTTTGTAACTGAATCATAGGGTTTTGTGGAAGACTAACTGAGATGCTTCTCAGGTGGCACTAGTGGTAAAGAATCTGCCTGCTGATGCAGGAGACACAAGAGACAAAGGTTGAATCCCTGGATCGGGAAGATCCCCTGGAATAGGAAATGGCAATCCACTAAGTATTCTTGCCTGGAGAATTCCATGGACAGAGGAGCCTGGTAGGCTACAGTCCATGGTGCCGCAGAATCAGACACAACATGACTGAATCCCCGATACTGCTGATGCAGTATGTAATGCATTTAGCATAATACCTGCAGGTGGTAGTTCGTTTCAGTTCAGTCGCTCAGTCCTGTTCAGCTCTTTGTGACCCAATGAATCACAGCACACCAGGCCTCCACTTCCATCACCAACTCCCGGAGTTCACCCAAACTCATGTCCATAGAGTCGGTGATGCCATCCAGCCATCTCATCCTCTGTCGTCCCTTTCTTCTCCTGCCCCCAATCCTCCCCAGCATCAGGGTCTTTTCCACTGAGTCAACTCTTCACATGAGGTAGACAAAGTATTGGAGTTTCAGCTTTAGCATCAGTCTTGCCAATGAACACCCAAGACTGGTCTCCTTTAGGATGGACTGGTTGGATCTCCTTGCAGTCCAAGGGATTCTCAAGAGTATTCTCCAATACCACAGTTCAAAACCATCAATTCTTCAGTGCTCATCTTTCTTCACAGTCCAACTTTCACATCCATACTTGACCACTGGAAAAACCATAGCCTTGACTAGATGGACCTTTGTTGGCAAGGTAATATCTCTGCTTTTTAATATCCTATCGATATAGGTTGGTCATAACTTTCCTTCCAAGGAGTAAGTGTCTTTTAATTTCATGGCTGCAATCACAATCTGCAGTGNGATTTTGGTGTTGACCATCTGGTGATGTCCATGTGTAGAGTCTTCTCTTGTGTTGTTGGAAGAGAGTGTTTGCTATGACCCGTGTGTTCTCTTGGCAAAACTCTATTAGCCTTTGCCCTGCTTCATTCCATACTCCATGGGCAAATTTACCTGTTACTCCAGGTGTTTTTTTACTTCTTAGTTTGGTGTTCCAGTCCCCTATAATGAAAAAGACATCTTTTTGGGGTGTTAGTCCTAAAAGTTCTTGTAGGACTTCATAGAACCTCTCAACTTCAGCTTCTTCAGTGTTACTGGTTGGGGCATAGACTTGGATTACTGTGATATTGAATGGCTTGCCTTGGAAACGAACAGACATCATTGTGGTAAGTACTCAACAAATGATACCTAATTTTACCTTATTGTGTAGCCTCACAAGCGTCTAATTCTCTGAGTGAAAGACATGCAGTCCAAGCTGCATTGAAGTAAGTCAGGATTTGGAGGAGGAATAGCCAATGGCAGGAGGGGGTGGAGATTTGTAAGAGATGATTACTAAGTTAATGTCTGACTTAATATTCAACATATTTTAAATAGATATATTTTAATTATTATCATAATTGTTTTTTTTTTAAGTTGACCTTATGTAAATCCTCATCAATCTACACTTTTCAAGTTATGTACAACCTCATTTAATACCATGTGTTTCCACATGAGTTTTATGAAGTTAGTACCTTATGCATTAGGGAACCCATTCTCAGAGGCTATCATGGGATGCAAGGATTTCATTTCAGAAAAGCATAATTACTATAACATATGGGATACACTTATGATGGTATATGAATAAAAAGTGCTAGTGTACATGTTCTCATGGCTGCACTCTGGGAGCAGCTCTAAAACAGTTTTTGTTTCTAAATTAGGAATAATTCATTTAGAAGGACTGCCACTATTCATCCATTAATCTTCAAATGTTAACATAGCTCTGTATATCTCATTGTGTTTTATTGTCCCCAAAAGCATTAAAAACAAAAACCGTGATGGTAAGGTGAGATGATTTATACCATGAGAATATTATCAATAATGAACTACTCTGAGTGGCTTATTTGCTCTCAGATCCATTTCCCAACTCCTCTCCCACTCTATTTTTTTGGACTGTCTTGAAAATGCTTTCTGGCTAGATTTGGCCAATGGAAGATCTTGGTGGGAGAACAGGGGACAAGATGCCTTTCACTTGCTTGAATTGGAAAGTCTTATCTGACAGTGGCTGTGTCTCATCATGGTTATAGTTTCTGCAGGACTGGCTCTCCATCATTGTTCAGCTGGTATTTCAGCTCTTGCCTCACAGTTTGGCTTTTGAGGTTGGTTCCCTTATCTCGTCCTCTTTTAGTCAATTTAGACCTAGAAGTTATTAAAGATTCTGTTATTCATTACTAGCTTGCCCCAAGCACCCACCTTTGGTTATTCAGCTCTTTAAAACACTTTTCAAATCTTTCTGTTAAATTATCTGACATGAACCTTGATGTTCACAGTAGGCTATTCAGGCACTTTAGCAATTTGGATAGTTAAACAGAGACCTTTGAGTTTTTATCTATCTGTAGCAGATAAATAGTTAATGTCTTAGTCCATTTGGGCTTCTATAACAAAATGCCACAGATTAGGTGGCTTATAAAAAACCAGAAATTTATTTTTTACAGTTTTGGAATCTGCAAAGTCTGAGATGGTCCTGCATAGTCATGTTTTGATGACAGCCTTCTTCTAGATGGTTCATAAGTTAATAACTTCTCATTCTGTCCTCATGTGGTGGAAGGAGCTAGGGAGCTCATGGAGTCTCTTTTATGCTCAGACACTCAGTTGTATTTGATTGTTTGCAACCCTATGGACTGTAACCTGCCAGGCTCCTCAGTCCATGAAATTTTCTAGGCAAGAATACTAGAGTGGGTTGTCATTTCCTTCTCCAAGGGATCTTCCTAACCCAGGGAGTGAAACTGGGTCTCCTGCATTGTGGGTAGATTCTTTATCAACTGAGCCACCAGAGGGCCTGTTTTATATCAGTACTAGTCCCACTCATGAGGGTTCCACCCTCATAACTGCAGCACCTTCCAAAGGACCCATCTCCTGATAGCATCACATTAGGCATTAAGATTTCAAAATATGAATTCTGGGGGTACACAAACATTTACCCTACTGTTACCCTACAGTTGGCATTGCAAAAGTTTCTGGAATCTTGTTCCTCTGAGTGCAGGGGATAAAATTTTGTTTCTTAGATCCTCTTCAAAGGACTTGAATGCTTTAGACAAATATTTATTAGTCTGTAGCTCTTCCCTTATTGAAATTTCTGTACTACTTCTCTGTAGCTAAAATTTGCATAACCTTTTTTTTTTTTTTTTTTTTTTAGTTGATAAGCAGAAGGACAGAGGAAAGAGAAAGTGGAGGCTCTATACATCCCTCCTGTCAGCTCAGAAAATTTATTTCAACCTCAGGCTCTTCAGTGCTGATCTTTAACTTCCAGTGAATAAAGAATAATTCTTTGCAAAAAGGGAAAGAAGGGCCTTCCCTGCCAGTCCAGTGGTTAAGATTCTGTGCTTCCATTGCTGGAGGCATGGGTTAAATCCCTGGCTGGGGAACTAAGATCCCACATTGCTATTCTGCACAGCCAAAAGATTAAAAAAAATAATAATAAGAGTAGTGCTGATGGATTGGTTGGTGCTGGTGGATGTAATACCTCATATCATAGACATGAAAGATCTTTCTCCTCCTGCTCTGTTATTTCCTTTCACAGGGAGGAATATTAAAATATTGACTTATACCACATGACTGTTATCAATAATGAAGTGCTCAGATTATTCTGGATATATGTACTAGTCTTAAATAAAAGAAAGTGCCAGAAGCAGTGTTCAAGAATACTATTAATAGGTTACTACTTAGTGAAATAATTTCCTTATTTATTGTTATTTGATTGATGTAGTACCCAGGGTTGAACTGAAAACATTTGCTTCTTTCAGACTCTATTAAAAATTTTTTATTTTAATAAAAATAAAATAAAACATTTTATTAAATTTTTTTTTGCTGTTATTGAAATTTGTTCAAGTGTTTTTTTCTCCCAGTTTTATTGAGATATAATTGACACACAACACTGTTTAAGTTTAAGGTATACAGAATAATAATTTGACTAATGTACATCATGAAAAGATTACCACATAAGTTTAGTGACATCCAGTATAAATATAAAAGAAAATAAAAAGAAAAAAAAATTTTTCCTTGTGATGAAAACTCTTAGGATTTACTCTCTTAACAACTTTTGTATATTGCATACTGCAGTGCTAATTAATCATGTTATGGTTTACATCCCTAATATTAATACCTATTTGTCTTATAACTGGAAGCTTGTAACTTTTGATTGCCTTCAGCATAGCACCTCCCTACCCGCCACTCCCTCTGGGAATCTTAAATCTATCTCTTTTCTAGGAGTTTGTTTATTTTTTGAAGTTTAATTGTCCTACAATGCTATGTAGTTCCTGGTACACAACATAATGATTCTATATTTCTGGGCATTTCAAAATGATCACCATGCTAAGTCCAGTTACCTCTGCCCCCAAATAGACATCGGTCAGTCAGTCAGTGTTAGTCGTCTTAGCTGTGTCCAACTCTTTGCTACCCCGTGGACTGTATCCTACCAGGCTCCTCTGTTCATGGAATTCCCCAGGCAAGAATACCGGAATGGTATCCATGCTGTTCTCCAGGGGATTTTCCTGATGCAGGGGATAGAACCCAGGTCTCCTGCATTACAGGCTTATTATTTACTACCAGAGCCACAAAGGAAGCCCCAATATAAAGACAGTACGTTCTTGCTGACTGTGTTCCCCTCACTGAACATTTCATCTCTACAATTCATTTGTTTTGTAACTGAAGTTGTGCCTCTTAATCTCCCTCACCTCTTCCCCTATCCCTACCCCCACAGCCTTTGGCAATCACATGTTTGTTCTCTGTGTCTGTGACTGTTTCTATTTTGCTTAGTCGGTTCATTCCAGGTTATAGTTTTGATTGCTTCTAATTCCTTTGAAAGAACACAAAGTCAAATATCCAAACAATGGTTATTTCAACCAGAAGAGAATTAATTTCTTTCATTTAATAGTATTATTTCCTAATAGAAGAAGATGCTATTTGGAGATAAAAAGCCAGAGACAGCATTTATTAGTTCCCAAGATGCCTGAGATTCATAGCCCAGCACATAATTTCTTGTGGTAAAGAGAAACTCAAAACAACAACAAAAGCTATGTTTCAATGAGAGATTATCCCTGCCAACAAATTCGTGACCTTCACATAGCTTAAATTTATGGTTAGATATAATGTTTTTGAAGGGAAAAATAAATTGGCACTAAGTTATGGCATTGGCTCCATGTTTTTTGGACATACTCTGTAAACATTCTTATAAAGCTTATTTGGAAAAGTTCTTCACAATTTTACATATGTATATTCTTCTTACTAGTTTCATTGCCAAAATAAATATGTTCAGGGTCAATAATTGTCTTTTAGTCTGTCTTTTTCTTTTTAAAACATTTGAGAATTTTCTCTGGGGAAGTCATCCAGAAGACTAGTGATGTTTGTACTGAATTAAAGGCTTAGAATCTGAAGTTTGGCTCAGTGAAGACTTTTATTATCTACTTTGTGATAGGAGTAAGGCAAGTCCTGAGGACAGGAGGTTCTCACATAATATCAGAATCACCTAGAGATTTTGCTTAACCTCTCCCCTCCTCACACAGAGTTTTTGATTCAGCAGCTCTGAGTCGAGAACCCAAAATTTAAACAGTTCCCAAGTGATACCAATACTGTTGGATTGTGGATCACAAAAAGAACATAAAAATGTATGATTAAAGTATGCTTTACAGGCTGAAGAATCATAAGGATACACAAAGTGGTATTAATTAGAAAATAATTAAATTCACTGTAGGAAGGAGGTTGAAAGTGAGTCTGTCACTAAGTCATGTCTGACTCTTTGAGACCCTAGGGACTATAGCCCACCAGGCTCCTCTGTCCATGGAATTCTCCAGTAAAGAATACTGGTGTGGGTTGCTATTTCCTTCTCCAGGGGATCTTCCTGACCCAGGGATCAAACTCGAGTCTCCTGCATTGCAGGCAGGTTCTTTACCAGCTGAGCCGCCAGGAAAGCCCTAGTGCCGAGGAAAAGCTTCAGCAAAGGTTGGCAGTTGAACAGGATTTGATAGCATGAATGAGAATTCAAAGAGAAACAATGGGGGCTATGGGAAATCCTATTAAGTATCAACACACTGAAATGCACTGAGGCACGTCAGAATGTATGTTATTCATTCCCCCTTGATAAGCCCACCACCAATCACCTTCTTCCATTAGCATGTTAATTGTTTACAGCCTAGGTGATTAGCTTTTTATCAAATGTTCTATACACACTGATGCAAAGAGCTGACTCATTTGAAAAGACTCTGATGCTGGGAAAGATTGAGGGCAGGAGGAGAAGGGGACGACAGAGGATGAGATGGTTGGATGGCATCACCGACTCAATGGACATGGGTTTGGGTGGACTCTGGGAGTTGGTGATGGACAGGGAGGCCTGGTGCGCTGCAGTTCTGCTGCTAAGTCACTTCAGTCGTGTCCGACTCTGTGTGACCCCATAGACAGCAGCCCACCAGGCTCCCCCGTCCCTGGGATTCTCCAGGCAAGAATACTGGAGTGGATTGCCATTTCCTTCTCCAATGCATGAAAGTGAAAAATGAAAGTGAAGTCGTGCAGTCGTATCCGACTCTTAGCGACCCCATGGACTGCAGCCTACCAGCCTCCTCTGTCCATGGAATTTTCCAGGCAAGTTCATGGGGTCTCAAAGTTGGACACGACTGAGCGACTGAACTGGACTGACTATACACATGGGCTCACTCAGTATGCAGGAAGTTTATTCTTGTGTAACTTCTTAAACAAGTAACAGGGAGTAATTCAGACAATTGGGAAAATGCAATTCAGTATTTATTGAATATCTTAAAAATCATCTTTAAGCAAGCTATTTCCTGTTACACTCTTGTCTCTACGTTTAGTTGGTGGCTCTGTTGCTGTTCCAAATTTAAAACTTAGATGTTATGGAATAGCTTAGAGCATTGGTAAAACTCTATGTAGAGTACAGAATGCAGAGCTTGTTTTTCCCTCTGCTAACATGAAGATGATGGGAGTCATACAGGAGACCTTTCCCAAATCCACCTTCTTCTAGGGCAATGCATGTCTTTCATTATATATTCAGTTCTTGCCATGCTAAAATGACCCACTTGATGAGGACATAACTTAAATATTTGTGCTAAGCAGAATTTCTAAATGGCCTGCCAAAGATGCCCCCCACTCATCTCTGGAACCTGTGAGTAGAGTTGTTACTCTCACAGTTACGTTATATTATACAGCACAGGTGACCTAAAGATAGGGAGGTTTCTGGACATAATATAATCACATGAACCCTTAAAAGGCAGAGCATTTTCTCCAGCTGATAGCAAAATGGAAAGTCAGGGAGACTCGAAGTATAAATACTCAGGGACCCAAGGCTGTCTTCAGGACTAAGGGAATCAGGTGAAAAGAAACAAGGGTAACTTCTAGAATCATGAGTGGTCTCCCATTGACAGCCATTAAAAAAATTGGGTCTTCAGACCTACACCTGCAAAGCACTGAATTCTATCAGCAACCTGACTGCTTTGTTATAGGCTAATTAGTGTCCCATAAAATTATATGCTGAAGTCCTAACCCTCAGTGCCTCAGAATGTGACATATTTAGAGATAGGGTCTCTAAAAATGTGACTTAATTGAAATGAGGTCCTTAAGGTGGGTCCTAATCTGATACAGTGTTCTTGTAACAAGAGGAAATTAGCACACAAACATGCACAGAAGGAAGACCAAATGAAGACAGAGAAAAGATGTCCAATTGAAAGTGAAACAGACAAGCCTCCAAAGAAATCACCCCTCCTGACAGCAAATCTTGGACTACTGGCTCCCAGAACTGCGAGAAAATTAATTTTCATTGTTTAAAGACATTTAGTCTGTGGATCTTTATTACTGCAACCTAATGAACTTGGGAAAAGATTTTTTCCCTAGCTAAACTGACATCATGATTTTGGTTTGGGGATACCATAAGCAGAGATCCTATTTGAGTCTATCTGGACTTCTGACCTATGGAATTGTGAGATAATACTTGGATATTTTAAACCACCGAATCTGTGGTAACCTTTTACCCAGTAATAGAAAACTAATATCATATCCTAAATCACTAGTTTCTGAATGTGTCATTTATATATTTTTAAGTCTTAAAATGTTCATAAAAGTAGCATTCATTTCAAGAGGAAATTTGGCTCATTTTAGATTAATGGACTTTATCAAATTCAAAAATATGTTGACATTTCTCTCTTTGAAGAGACCAAAGGGAATACACCATGCAACCTTTGTTGCTATGTACCAAGTTTGCTTAGGCTTCTGACTGAAGGTGGTGATGATAATCACAAATCCAGGTTGAACTGATATAAGTCAGGATCAAGGGAGAAAGAGACAATGGTTACTTTGTACTACATGATTGCTAAACTAAAATTTAACACTCCGTAATTCAACATATTTTAATTACTCTCATCCTCTAACTACACTTTTAAAAGGCGAAACTCAGAAAAACCACAAACGACTGGATAAATTAAAAGCATGTAATTGATACCCTGAAGTGAACAGCTTTCCCATGGCCCATGAACCTCAGGAGTAGCTGAGTAAAGTTATACAATGAAATGTGTCACCAACAACCTATAGCTTTTTGAGTATTTCCTTCAATAATGTATCACAACCACGAGGGTTAAATTGGCCCTTCCTAAGTGGTTGACTGACCACACCAAGCTAAACATAAATTTGCAGTTTTAGAAATGAAAACTAACAATCAAGGCATACTTTTATTTCCAGCATAAATCACCATTGCAGAGAAGATAAATGGGGTCAAGTGCAAAGTTTGTAGGACTGTGGGGAATATTTGAGCATTTGTCACATACCGCAATTTCCTCTGAATAATTTTGAAGTCTGAGTAAGCAAGACATAAATTAAAATAGCATGTCTGTCTCATTTTTTTTCCCCTAGAAAATGACTTATTTTTTGACTTATATTTGGGAATAACTAATTTTTTCACTTCCTGACTATTGTTCACTTACTCATTAGGTTGTTACATTTCACATAACTATTCCCATATGCTTATCTGCTTTGTAGATTATTATGCATAATTGCTCATTTCTAATTCTCTGCATTTTGAGTACTTTCTTGATCATGCAATTTTCTTACCAGATTTCAGGCAAGAGAAAAATAGTGAGAGTGAAAAATACACCTGGCTGTTGTGAGGATTAATGCCAACCCTAGAGAAAGTTTGAGATGATAGCAGAACAATATCGATGACTTATCTTTGGTCACGAATGTGTTATTGTCACCTAAAAAAGCACACAGAAGGCACATAGTATTTATTGCACAAATGAATGGGAATTCTGGATTACTTGTGGGCTTTTTTTTCGCTATTGAGTGAGCTTAGTTTCTTATATGTATATTGGCTCGTATTTTTTCTTTTGTGAGTTTTCTATTCATATCCTTTATTGTTTTTTGATTGATGTTTTTATTATTAACCTGTAAAACATTTTATATACGTAAAATAGTTCAATTGTGCTATAAATTTTGTAAATATTTCCTTTAGCTTATTGTTTATATATTTATTATTTAAATTATAAAGCTCTTTTATTCATGCAAAACTTTTTTACTTAAAATGCCAAAGAATTTTTCTCATCAAAGACAGATATTAACCTACATTTTCTTCATTTTAGATATATTATTTCCTGTCTCTTATACACATCTAGATGTGTATAAGAGACAGATTAATACCTATTTGTCTTATAACTGGAAGCTTGTAACTTTTGATTGCCTTCAGCATAGCACCTCCCTACCCGCCACTCCCTCTGGGAATCTTAAATCTATCTCTTTTCTAGGAGTTTGTTTATTTTTTGAAGTTTAATTGTCCTACAATGCTATGTAGTTCCTGGTACACAACATAATGATTCTATATTTCTGGGCATTTCAAAATGATCACCATGCTAAGTCCAGTTACCTCTGCCCCCAAATAGACATCGGTCAGTCAGTCAGTGTTAGTCGTCTTAGCTGTGTCCAACTCTTTGCTACCCCGTGGACTGTATCCTACCAGGCTCCTCTGTTCATGGAATTCCCCAGGCAAGAATACCGGAATGGTATCCATGCTGTTCTCCAGGGGATTTTCCTGATGCAGGGGATAGAACCCAGGTCTCCTGCATTACAGGCTTATTATTTACTACCAGAGCCACAAAGGAAGCCCCAATATAAAGACAGTACGTTCTTGCTGACTGTGTTCCCCTCACTGAACATTTCATCTCTACAATTCATTTGTTTTGTAACTGAAGTTGTGCCTCTTAATCTCCCTCACCTCTTCCCCTATCCCTACCCCCACAGCCTTTGGCAATCACATGTTTGTTCTCTGTGTCTGTGACTGTTTCTATTTTGCTTAGTCGGTTCATTCCAGGTTATAGTTTTGATTGCTTCTAATTCCTTTGAAAGAACACAAAGTCAAATATCCAAACAATGGTTATTTCAACCAGAAGAGAATTAATTTCTTTCATTTAATAGTATTATTTCCTAATAGAAGAAGATGCTATTTGGAGATAAAAAGCCAGAGACAGCATTTATTAGTTCCCAAGATGCCTGAGATTCATAGCCCAGCACATAATTTCTTGTGGTAAAGAGAAACTCAAAACAACAACAAAAGCTATGTTTCAATGAGAGATTATCCCTGCCAACAAATTCGTGACCTTCACATAGCTTAAATTTATGGTTAGATATAATGTTTTTGAAGGGAAAAATAAATTGGCACTAAGTTATGGCATTGGCTCCATGTTTTTTGGACATACTCTGTAAACATTCTTATAAAGCTTATTTGGAAAAGTTCTTCACAATTTTACATATGTATATTCTTCTTACTAGTTTCATTGCCAAAATAAATATGTTCAGGGTCAATAATTGTCTTTTAGTCTGTCTTTTTCTTTTTAAAACATTTGAGAATTTTCTCTGGGGAAGTCATCCAGAAGACTAGTGATGTTTGTACTGAATTAAAGGCTTAGAATCTGAAGTTTGGCTCAGTGAAGACTTTTATTATCTACTTTGTGATAGGAGTAAGGCAAGTCCTGAGGACAGGAGGTTCTCACATAATATCAGAATCACCTAGAGATTTTGCTTAACCTCTCCCCTCCTCACACAGAGTTTTTGATTCAGCAGCTCTGAGTCGAGAACCCAAAATTTAAACAGTTCCCAAGTGATACCAATACTGTTGGATTGTGGATCACAAAAAGAACATAAAAATGTATGATTAAAGTATGCTTTACAGGCTGAAGAATCATAAGGATACACAAAGTGGTATTAATTAGAAAATAATTAAATTCACTGTAGGAAGGAGGTTGAAAGTGAGTCTGTCACTAAGTCATGTCTGACTCTTTGAGACCCTAGGGACTATAGCCCACCAGGCTCCTCTGTCCATGGAATTCTCCAGTAAAGAATACTGGTGTGGGTTGCTATTTCCTTCTCCAGGGGATCTTCCTGACCCAGGGATCAAACTCGAGTCTCCTGCATTGCAGGCAGGTTCTTTACCAGCTGAGCCGCCAGGAAAGCCCTAGTGCCGAGGAAAAGCTTCAGCAAAGGTTGGCAGTTGAACAGGATTTGATAGCATGAATGAGAATTCAAAGAGAAACAATGGGGGCTATGGGAAATCCTATTAAGTATCAACACACTGAAATGCACTGAGGCACGTCAGAATGTATGTTATTCATTCCCCCTTGATAAGCCCACCACCAATCACCTTCTTCCATTAGCATGTTAATTGTTTACAGCCTAGGTGATTAGCTTTTTATCAAATGTTCTATACACACTGATGCAAAGAGCTGACTCATTTGAAAAGACTCTGATGCTGGGAAAGATTGAGGGCAGGAGGAGAAGGGGACGACAGAGGATGAGATGGTTGGATGGCATCACCGACTCAATGGACATGGGTTTGGGTGGACTCTGGGAGTTGGTGATGGACAGGGAGGCCTGGTGCGCTGCAGTTCTGCTGCTAAGTCACTTCAGTCGTGTCCGACTCTGTGTGACCCCATAGACAGCAGCCCACCAGGCTCCCCCGTCCCTGGGATTCTCCAGGCAAGAATACTGGAGTGGATTGCCATTTCCTTCTCCAATGCATGAAAGTGAAAAATGAAAGTGAAGTCGTGCAGTCGTATCCGACTCTTAGCGACCCCATGGACTGCAGCCTACCAGCCTCCTCTGTCCATGGAATTTTCCAGGCAAGTTCATGGGGTCTCAAAGTTGGACACGACTGAGCGACTGAACTGGACTGACTATACACATGGGCTCACTCAGTATGCAGGAAGTTTATTCTTGTGTAACTTCTTAAACAAGTAACAGGGAGTAATTCAGACAATTGGGAAAATGCAATTCAGTATTTATTGAATATCTTAAAAATCATCTTTAAGCAAGCTATTTCCTGTTACACTCTTGTCTCTACGTTTAGTTGGTGGCTCTGTTGCTGTTCCAAATTTAAAACTTAGATGTTATGGAATAGCTTAGAGCATTGGTAAAACTCTATGTAGAGTACAGAATGCAGAGCTTGTTTTTCCCTCTGCTAACATGAAGATGATGGGAGTCATACAGGAGACCTTTCCCAAATCCACCTTCTTCTAGGGCAATGCATGTCTTTCATTATATATTCAGTTCTTGCCATGCTAAAATGACCCACTTGATGAGGACATAACTTAAATATTTGTGCTAAGCAGAATTTCTAAATGGCCTGCCAAAGATGCCCCCCACTCATCTCTGGAACCTGTGAGTAGAGTTGTTACTCTCACAGTTACGTTATATTATACAGCACAGGTGACCTAAAGATAGGGAGGTTTCTGGACATAATATAATCACATGAACCCTTAAAAGGCAGAGCATTTTCTCCAGCTGATAGCAAAATGGAAAGTCAGGGAGACTCGAAGTATAAATACTCAGGGACCCAAGGCTGTCTTCAGGACTAAGGGAATCAGGTGAAAAGAAACAAGGGTAACTTCTAGAATCATGAGTGGTCTCCCATTGACAGCCATTAAAAAAATTGGGTCTTCAGACCTACACCTGCAAAGCACTGAATTCTATCAGCAACCTGACTGCTTTGTTATAGGCTAATTAGTGTCCCATAAAATTATATGCTGAAGTCCTAACCCTCAGTGCCTCAGAATGTGACATATTTAGAGATAGGGTCTCTAAAAATGTGACTTAATTGAAATGAGGTCCTTAAGGTGGGTCCTAATCTGATACAGTGTTCTTGTAACAAGAGGAAATTAGCACACAAACATGCACAGAAGGAAGACCAAATGAAGACAGAGAAAAGATGTCCAATTGAAAGTGAAACAGACAAGCCTCCAAAGAAATCACCCCTCCTGACAGCAAATCTTGGACTACTGGCTCCCAGAACTGCGAGAAAATTAATTTTCATTGTTTAAAGACATTTAGTCTGTGGATCTTTATTACTGCAACCTAATGAACTTGGGAAAAGATTTTTTCCCTAGCTAAACTGACATCATGATTTTGGTTTGGGGATACCATAAGCAGAGATCCTATTTGAGTCTATCTGGACTTCTGACCTATGGAATTGTGAGATAATACTTGGATATTTTAAACCACCGAATCTGTGGTAACCTTTTACCCAGTAATAGAAAACTAATATCATATCCTAAATCACTAGTTTCTGAATGTGTCATTTATATATTTTTAAGTCTTAAAATGTTCATAAAAGTAGCATTCATTTCAAGAGGAAATTTGGCTCATTTTAGATTAATGGACTTTATCAAATTCAAAAATATGTTGACATTTCTCTCTTTGAAGAGACCAAAGGGAATACACCATGCAACCTTTGTTGCTATGTACCAAGTTTGCTTAGGCTTCTGACTGAAGGTGGTGATGATAATCACAAATCCAGGTTGAACTGATATAAGTCAGGATCAAGGGAGAAAGAGACAATGGTTACTTTGTACTACATGATTGCTAAACTAAAATTTAACACTCCGTAATTCAACATATTTTAATTACTCTCATCCTCTAACTACACTTTTAAAAGGCGAAACTCAGAAAAACCACAAACGACTGGATAAATTAAAAGCATGTAATTGATACCCTGAAGTGAACAGCTTTCCCATGGCCCATGAACCTCAGGAGTAGCTGAGTAAAGTTATACAATGAAATGTGTCACCAACAACCTATAGCTTTTTGAGTATTTCCTTCAATAATGTATCACAACCACGAGGGTTAAATTGGCCCTTCCTAAGTGGTTGACTGACCACACCAAGCTAAACATAAATTTGCAGTTTTAGAAATGAAAACTAACAATCAAGGCATACTTTTATTTCCAGCATAAATCACCATTGCAGAGAAGATAAATGGGGTCAAGTGCAAAGTTTGTAGGACTGTGGGGAATATTTGAGCATTTGTCACATACCGCAATTTCCTCTGAATAATTTTGAAGTCTGAGTAAGCAAGACATAAATTAAAATAGCATGTCTGTCTCATTTTTTTTCCCCTAGAAAATGACTTATTTTTTGACTTATATTTGGGAATAACTAATTTTTTCACTTCCTGACTATTGTTCACTTACTCATTAGGTTGTTACATTTCACATAACTATTCCCATATGCTTATCTGCTTTGTAGATTATTATGCATAATTGCTCATTTCTAATTCTCTGCATTTTGAGTACTTTCTTGATCATGCAATTTTCTTACCAGATTTCAGGCAAGAGAAAAATAGTGAGAGTGAAAAATACACCTGGCTGTTGTGAGGATTAATGCCAACCCTAGAGAAAGTTTGAGATGATAGCAGAACAATATCGATGACTTATCTTTGGTCACGAATGTGTTATTGTCACCTAAAAAAGCACACAGAAGGCACATAGTATTTATTGCACAAATGAATGGGAATTCTGGATTACTTGTGGGCTTTTTTTTCGCTATTGAGTGAGCTTAGTTTCTTATATGTATATTGGCTCGTATTTTTTCTTTTGTGAGTTTTCTATTCATATCCTTTATTGTTTTTTGATTGATGTTTTTATTATTAACCTGTAAAACATTTTATATACGTAAAATAGTTCAATTGTGCTATAAATTTTGTAAATATTTCCTTTAGCTTATTGTTTATATATTTATTATTTAAATTATAAAGCTCTTTTATTCATGCAAAACTTTTTTACTTAAAATGCCAAAGAATTTTTCTCATCAAAGACAGATATTAACCTACATTTTCTTCATTTTAGATATATTATTTCTTACGACTGGCACTTCTTTTGGTATATACTTCAATATTAAGATATTAATTAAATCTCTTTTGGTAAATTAGCTAATGTTTTTCAGTTCAGTTCAGTTCAGTCGCTCAGTTGTGTCCGACTCTTTGCGACCCCACGGACTGCAGCATGTCAAGCCTTCCTGTCCATCACCAATTCCTGGAGTTTACTCAAACTCATGTCCATTGAGTCAGTGATACCAACCAACCATCTCACCCTGTTGTCCCCTTTTCCTCCTGCTTTCAATCTTTTCCAGCATCAGAGTATTTTCAAATTAGTCAGCTCTTCGTATCAGGTGGCCAAAGTATTGGAGTTACAGCTTCAATATCAGTCCTTCCGACAATGAATATTTAGGATGGACTGGTTGGACGTCCTTGCAGTCCAAGGGACTCTCAAGAGTCTTCTCCAACACCACAGTTCAAAAGCATCAATTCTTCGGTGCTCAGCTTTCTTTATAGTCCAACTCTCACATCATACACAACCACTGGGAAAACCATAGCTTGACTAGACGGACCTTTGTTGACAAAATAATGTATCTGCTTTTTAATATGCTGTTGAGGTTGGTCATAACTTTTCTTCCAAGGAATAAGCGTCTTTCAATTTCACAGCTACAGTCTCCATCTGAACTGATTTTGGAGCCCCCCAAAATAAAGTCTGCCACTGTTTCCATCGTTTCCCTATCTATTTGTCATGAAGTGGTGGGACAGGATGCCATGATCTTCATTTTCTGAATGTTGAGCTTTAAGCCAACTTTTTCGCTCTCTTCTTTCACTTTCATCAAGAGGCTCCTTAGTTGTTCTTCACTTTCTGCCGTAAGGTGTCATCTGCATATCTGAGGTTATTGATATTTCTTCTGGCAATCTTGATTCCAGCTTGTACTTCATTCAGTCCAGCATTTCTCATGATGTACTCTGCATATAAATTAAATAAGCAAAGTGACAATATACAGTCTTGATGTACTCTTTTTCCTATTTGGAACCAGTCTGTTGTTCCATGTCCAGTTCTAACTGTTGCTTCTTGACCTGCATACTTATTTCTCGAGAGGCAGGTCAGGTGGTCTGGTATTCCCATCTCTTTCAGAATTTTCCAGAGTTTGTTGTGGTCCACACAGTCAAAGGCTTTGGCATATTTAATAAAGCAGAAGTAGATGTTTTCTAAAATTCTCTTGCTTTTTCAATGATCCAACGAATGTTGGCAATTTGATCTCTGATTCCTCTGCCTTTTCTAAAAACAGCTTGAACATCTGGAAGTTCATGGTTCACATACTGTGAAGCCTGGCTTGGAGAATTTTGAGAATTACTTTACTAGCGTGTGATATGAGTGCAACTGTGCAGTAGTTTGAGCATTCTTTGCCATTGCCTTTCTTTGGGGTTGGAATGAAAACTGACCTTTTCCAGTCCTGTGACCACTGCTGCATTTTCCAAATTTGCTGGCCTATTGAATGCAGCACTTTCACAGCATCTTCTTTTAGGATTTGAAATAGCTCAACTGGAATTCATCACCTCCACTAGCTAATGTTTTTAGTTAGCAAGAAATTCACTCTAGCTTTGGGCAGAAAAGGAACTTATTAAGAGGGTATTTGGTAAATCAAAACAATAGAATGGGAAAGACTAGAGATCTCTTTGAGAAAAATGGAAATATCAAAGGAACATTTCCTGCAAGGATAGACATGATAAAGGACAGGAACAGAAAAGACCTAACAGAGGCAGAAGAGATTAACAAGAGGTGGCAAGAATACACAGAAGAACTGTACAAAAAAGATCTTGATGACCGAGAAAGGTATGCTGGTGTGATCACTCACCTAGAGCCAGACATCCTGGACTGTGGCATCAAGTGGGCCTTTGGAAGCAATACCACCAATAAAGCTAGTGAAATTGATGCAATTCCTGTTAAACTATTTAAAATACTAAAAGATGATGATGTTAAAGTGCTGTTCTCAATATGTCAGCAAATTTGGAAAACTCAATAGTGGCCATAGGACTGGAAAAGATCAGTTTTCATCCCAACTTCAAAGAAGGGCAGTGCTAAAGACTGTTCAAACTACTGGACAATTGCACTCAGTACCCATGCTATAAGATTATACTCAGAATCCTTCAAGCTAGGCTTCAGTAGTACTTGAAGTGAGAACTTCCAGATGTACAAGCAGGGTTTAGAAAAGGCAAAGGAACCAAAGGCCAAATTGACAACATTCATTGGATTGTAGAGAAAGCAAAGGAATTCCAGAAAAACATCTACTTTTGATTTATTGACTATGCTAAAACCCTTGACTGTGTGGATCACAACAAACTGTGAAAATTCTTAAAGAGATGGGAATACCAAACCATATTACCTGTCTCCTGAGAAACTTGTATGCTGGTCAAGAAACAACAGTTAGAAGCTTACATGGAACAACTGACTGGTTCAAAACTGGGAAAAGAGTACGACAAGGCTGTATATCATCATCCTGTTTATTTAACCCACATGCAGAATACGTCATGTGAAATGCCAGGCTGGATGAATCACAACCTGGATCAAGATTGCTGAGACAAATATCAATGACTTCAAATATGCAGATGATATCACTCTAATGGCAGAAAGCCAAGAAGAAATAAAGAGCCTCTTCATGAGGGTAAAGGAGAAGAGTGAAAAAAGTCACTTAAAACTCAACATTCAAAAATCTAAGATCATGCATTGGGTCCCATCACTTCATGCCAAACAGAAGGGGAAAAAGTGAAAGCGGTGACAGATTTTCTTTTCTTGAGCTCCAAAATCACTGGATAGTGACCACAGCCATGAAATTAGATGTTTGCTTCTTGGTAGGGAGGTTATGACAAACCTGGACAGTGTATTAAAAAGCACAGACATCACTTCGCTGACAAAGGTCCATATAGCCAAAGCTATGGTTTTTCCAGTAGTCATATATGGATGAGAATTGGACCATTAAGAAAGCTGAACACCAAAAAAAATGATGCCTTTGAAATATGGGGCTAGAGAAGACTCTTGAGAGTCCCTTGGACAGCAAGGAGACCAAACCAGCTAATCCTAAGGGAAAGCAACCTTGAATACTCATTAGAAGAACTGAAACTGAAGCTCCAATACTTTAGCTACCTGATGGGAACAGCCAACACATTGGAAACAACCCTGATGCTGGGAAAGATTGAAGGCAAAAGGAGAATCAGGCAACAGAGGATGAGATGGTTGGATGGCAACATCGACGCAATGTACATGAATTTAGCAAACTCTGGGAGCTAGTGAAGGTCAGGGAAGTCTGGTGTGCTGCAAGCCGTTGTATTGTAGATTCAGACACAACTTAGTGACTGAACAACAAAGTCACAGAATCACCAAGAAATTTGGGAAAATTGAGGAGACTGTGCAGACAGCAGGCCAATTTTGGGCTTCATATTTGTTCTTAAGAACCCACTGTTGCTCTGGCTGAATACTGAAACCTGTCCTTTACACAACCGAAAACAATGGCTTTGGACATTGAACGTTCCAGGCATGTGCAGCTCATGACACTCAATCTTTCTGCCAGAACCACTGCAGGAAGAATTTTCCATGTTTCTTGCTTCTTTGATCTGCAAAGTGTAAAATAAAGTTTAAGTGGCTCAGTCATGTCTGACTCTTTGTCATCCTGTAACTCACCAGGCTCCTCTGTTCATGGAATTCTCCAGACAAGGATACTGGAGTAGGGAGATTATTTCCTTCTCCAGGGAATCTTCCCGACCCAGGGATCAAACCTAGGTCTCCTGCACTACAGGCAGATTCTTTACCATCTGAGCCACCAGGGAAGGCTGGTCCTCAATTTAAAGTCTAGAGTAAGTGTGTTATCTGTTAGAACGTAGAGTACAGCTCATGACCTAGCTCAAGGGAAACTGAGGTAATAAAAACTTCATTTTTAATCACAATAGTAGAAAGCAAGTTGTTTGTTTTTTTTTTTTTTTTTCTGCCTCCAACGTTCTTGGGTAGAGAGATTTAGATCCTGGGTTATATAGCTTTCTTTCTTGCTGTGTATCACACAGGGAACTCTGCTCAATATTCTGTTACAACCTAATTGGGAATAAATTTGGAAAAGAATAGATTGTGGACAACTGAATTACTATGCAGCACACCTGAAATGAACACATCATTGCTGACCAACTATACCCCGATATAAAATAGGAAGTTAAAAAGAAACTATAGAGGAGTACATCATTATATACCTTAACCATGCTTGCAATAAGCTCTGTGGTTTGTGGAAAATATTGGGTTGTGGAGAATGGGGTCATGGATATGAGTACATACTGATCCTGGTGTAGAATTTAAAATATTATCTTTGTGATGTAACTGTTGGATTTGAATTCTGTGTTCTGTCTTTGTGATCTTAATCAGAATAATTAGCACCTGTCTTAGCCTTGTGCTCAGTTGTGCCTGACTCGGTGACCCCATGGACTGTAACCCACCAGGCTCATCTCTCCATGGAATTTTCCAGACAAGAACACTAGAATGGGTTGCCATTTCCTACTCCAGGGGATCTTCCTGACTCAGAGATCGAACTCAAGTCTCCTGTGTCTCTTGCATTGGCAGGTAGATTCTTTACCACTGCACCACCATTCACTATGTTGTGATGATTATAATTGAAATGGAGGTGAAATGCATAACACAGTGCCTAGTACAAAAAAATGCACTAAAAAAATGTTACCTGTAACAGTTATCTGATGATAGTTGTTAGTTTAATTTATTTCCACTGTAGCTGGGTTATTGTCTCTGATCATCTACTTTGGCCTATTTTCAGAGAAAGATGTGTTTCTTACTGTAAGAAGTTGGGATCAACTCCAATAAATACCATAGTAAAAAATCATCCCTCTCATAATGTTTTAGGGTCTGCGTAGCCTCTTTTTACCCACTAAGGGGCCATATTTTGGGGGTTTACGATATATAGGAATATAAGATAACATCCTGATTCTGTATGATGGTTGATTTCAATTATAAAATTTTCAAATATACACAAGATTAGAAAAAATAGATCATTTACTCCCTCTGCACTTTGTAGCCAGATTCAATAACTATCATAATTTTACTACATTTGTTCATGTCACTTAAGTTAATGTATTACATTTAATTGGAAGTTAGCTCTGGAAGTTTATTTTTTTGGTAAAAGTATATTTTAAAGGTAGAGCTGAATGCTTCATATTATATCACAGCAGGAAGCATACAACATCTGGTTGTCCCACTTTTATGATGCTAAGATTGATCATAGAGTTCTGGTGGTGACAGGCTGATGCCCCCACCCAAAAATTCCTCATGAACCCTTTCATCTAATGTTTTCATCCACTGATAATGTTTTCCTGACTCAAATATTACATTCAGTTCAGTTCAGTTCTGTTCAGTCACTCAGTCATGTCCAACTCTTTGTGACCCCATGGACTGCAGCATGCCAGGCTTCCCTGTCCATCACCAGCTCCCAAAATTTGCTCAAATTTATGTCCATCAGCTCAGTGATGCCATCCAGCCATCTCATCCTTTGTTGTCCTTTTTTCCTCCTGATTTCAATCTTTCCCAGCATCAGGGTCTTTTCAAATGAGGCAGTTCTTCACATCATTTGCCAAAGTATTGGAGCTTCAGCTTCAGCATCATTCCTTCCAATGAAAACTCAGGACTGATTTCATTTAGGATGGACTGGTTTGATCTCCTTGCAGTCCAAGGGACTCTCAAGAGTCTTCTCCAACACTGCAGTTCAAAAGCATTGATTCTTTGGTGCTCAGCTTTCTTTATGGTCCAACTCTCACATCCATACATGACTACTGGAAAAACCATAGCTTTGACTACACGGACCTTTGTCGGCAAAGTTATATCTCTGCTTTTTAATATGCTAAGTTGATCATAGTTTGTCTTTCAAGGAGCAAGCGTCTTTTGATTTCATGGCTGTAGTCACCATCTGCAGTGATTTTGGAGCCCAAGAAAATAGTCATTGTTTCCCCATCATTTGCCCTGAAGTAATGGGACCAGATGCCTTGATCTTAGTTTTTTGAATGTTGAGTTTTAAGCAAGCTTTTTCACTCTTCTCTTTCACTTTCATCAAGAGGCTTTTCAGTTCTTCACTTTCTGCCATAAGGGTGGTGTTATTTGCATATCTGAGGAGTTACAAAATGATAATTTTTCTAATGTTATGATTTATTGTACATTTAATACTCAGAATTTTCTTATCACTTAGGGCAATTTGGCTATTCTGAGATATAGGAAAGCCAGGAATAAGGCAAAATAAATGTTCAATATTTTATCTTATTAACTAATATTCAGAATAAGGAGCAGGCATCCTTGTCAGTTTCAATGGCTTCTGGTATGGTTTTCTTTTTTTAAATTTTAGTAGGAAATATTAATAATGGAATCTATAAGCAAGTCAAATTAAAACACGGAGAAATTTTCTATATTTTTCTTTTTCCTGGTTTTTGCTTTGTTTCTCAATCTTCTGTTTATTCATATACATGTCATTGTGTTTTAGTTGCTAAATTGTGTCCAACACTTTTGCAACCCAGTGGACTGTATTCTGCCAGGCTCCTTTGTCTATGATATTTCCCAGGCTAGAAGACTAGAATAGGTTGCCATTTCCTTCTCCAAGTGATCTTCCTGAACCAGGGATCAAACCCATGTGTCCTGCTTGGCAGGCAGATTCTTTATCACTGAGCCACCTGGGAAGCCCCATTCATATGCCTATATACATACGTAGTCCAGTAGTCATGTAAAGATGTGAGAGTAGGCTCATAAAAAAGACTGAATGCTGAAACCTTGGTGCTTTCAAATTGTGGTGCTGGAGAAGACTTTTGAGAGTCCCTTGGACAGCAAGGAGATCAAATCAGTCAATTCTAAAGGAAATCAACCCTGAATATTCACTAGAA
>SJYV01034882.1:644704-690235 GCA_006410875.1 Neotragus pygmaeus | reverse complement strand
AAAAAAAAAAAAAAAAGCTCAACATTCAGAAACCGAAGATCATGGCATCTGGTCCCATCACTTCTAGGTAAATAGTTGGGGAAACAGTGGAAACAGTGTCAGACTTTATTTTGGGGGACTCCAAAATCACTGCAGATGGTGACTGCAGCCATGAAATTAAAAGATTTTTACTTCTTGAAAGAAAAGTTATGACTAAGCTAGATAGCATATTAAAAAGCAGAGACATTACTTTGCCAACAAAGGTCTGTCTAGTCAAGGCTATGGTTTTCCAGCAGTCATGTATGGATGTGAGAGTTGAACTATAAAGAAACCTGAGCACCGAAGAATTGATGCCTTTGAATTGTGTTGTTGAAGACTCTTGAGAGTCCCTTGGACTGTAAAGAGATCCAACCAGTCCAACTTTGGCTACCTGATGCAAAGACCTGGCTCATTTGAAAATATCCTGATGCTGGGAAAGATTGAAGGTGAGAGGAGAAGGGGACGACAGAGGATGAGATGGTTGGATGGCATCACCGACTCAATGGACAGGGGTTTGGGTGAACTCTGGCAGGTGATGGACAGGGAGGCCTGGCATGCTGCAGTCCATGGGGTCGCAAAGCATCAGACAGGACTGATCAACTGAATTGAACTGAACTGACTATTCAATTGCAGATATATACACCACATTTTTTAATCCATTCATCCACCTCTAGTCACTTAGATTGTTTCCATGTCTTGGCTGTTGTAAATGATGTCACAATGAACATGGAGGAGCAGATACATTTTCAAATTAGTGTTTTCATTTCCTTTGAATGTGTGTGCATGCCTGTTCAGTCATTCAGTCATGTCCTCTTTGCAACCCCATGGACTGTAACCTGCCAGGCTCTTCTGACCATGGGGTTTCCCTGGCAAGAAAACTGGAGTGGGTTGCTATTTCCTTCTCCAGTTAATCTTCCCAACCCAGGGATCAAACTGGTGTCTCCTGCATTGGCAGGCAGATTCTCTACCATTGAGCCACCTGGGAAGCCTACCCAGAAACAAAATTGCTAGATCATATGGTAGTTCCATTTTTAACTTTTTGAGGAATACTGTTTTCCATTGTGGTTACATCAGTTTACATTTCTACCAACAGCGCACGACGTATCCTTTTTCTCCTTGTTTTCCTTTTCCTTGTCAACACTTGTTATTTGTGTTCCTTTGGTAATAGCCATTCTAACAGTGATTTGCATTTCCTTGATGATCAGTGATGTCGAATACCCTTTAATATACCTATTGAACCTCTGTATGTCCTCTTTGGAAAAACAACCATTTAGATCTTCTGCAAGTTTTTAAATCGGATTGTGGATTTTTATCCTATTGAGCTATATGAGTTCTTTATATATTTTGGATGATAACCCTTTATCATTTATGCAATTTGAAAATATTTTCTTTCATTCTATAGGTTGCCTTTTTATTTAATTGATGGTTTCCTTTGCTATCCAGAAACTTTTTGTTTGATATAGTCCCACTTTTGTTTATTATTGCCTTTGCTTTTGGTGTGAAATATGAAAAGTCATCATCAAAACCAATATCAAGGAACTTACCTCCTATGTTTTCTTCTAGGTAGTAGTTTTGTGGTTTCAGATCTTCTTATGTTCAAGTCTTTGATCCATTTTGAGTTGATTTTTTGTATGGTATAAGATAGAGGTCCACTTTCATTCTTTTTCTTTGTCCAATTTTCCCAGCACAATTTTGAAGAGATTGTACTTTCCCCATTATATGTTTTTGGCTCTTTTGTTGTAAATTAGTTGATCATATATGTTTAAGCTATATATGTTGGGGTTATTTCTGAGCTCTCTATTCTGTTCCATTGGTGTATGTGTCTGTTTTTATGCCAATGCCATCCTCTTCTGCTTACTATAGCTTTGTGATATAGTTTGAGGTTAGGACCTGTGATGCTCCCAGCTGTATCTTTTTTACTCAAGAGCTGCTTTGCCAAATTGGGGTCTTCTGTGGTTCTGTACAAGTTTTGGGACTGTTTTTTCTGTTTTTGGTGGAGAGGGAGTAACTTTCTCTCCTTTACTTGAGTTTTTATATAATTGGTGTGTTTAGTCATTAGCATTCAAAATTTTTATCGTGCTCAGATTGATCTATCTTAGGTTAATGGGAACCTCTTCATATTGGCTTCTGTGGGGGTTTTTTTTTATGTACTTTTGATCATAAATCACACTGTGCAGTATACTAGAACTCATCAGTTCAGTACTGAACTAACTGAACTAGAACTCATAGGAAGTTGTAAATTCTGAGTATACAGTAATTTTCAATAAATTATACTAAAGTATAAAATCATACAACTAAAAAGAAATATAGTGACATGTTTAGTTCAGTTTAGTCATTCAGTTGCATCCAATTCTTTGCAACCCCATGGACTGCAGCATACCAGGCTTCCCTATCCATCACCAACTCCCGGAGCTTGCTCAAACTCATGTCAATTGAGTGGGTGATGCCATCCAACCATCTCATCCTCTGTCATCCCCTTCTCCTCCTGTCTTCAATCTTCTTAACAGACAATAAAATATAATAAATTTACTGGTAAATTGAGTTCCATACCACACATAAGACACATGTTGGCACTGTATTTCAATAAACATTGGGGACTAAAAATCAATCCACAGATAAACTGAATGTAGCCAAACTGATGTAGATAATCCAGGGGAGAAAATATCTCAGTAAACATTGGTACAAGTTAAAATAGTAAATTAAATACATTTACATGAATTCCTGCACAGGTAACAAAAGTACAATATGTGAAAATGAATCATTTAATTAAATAACTGGTACAAAATATAAAGCAAAAAATACTATTGAAGGAGTTACAATACATTATCAGACATACACTGAAGACAAATTTTCCAAGATATATCAGAATATTTCATTATTGGTATGCAGCCAAAAGAGAAAAAACAGAATTCTATTGGAAATTTATGTTCAAGGAAGACCATACTATGTAACAGACACAAACAATAAAAATTTTAACTATCTTTAAAACCTAGAACACAATAATCTTCAAAACTAGGTATAATATCAATCATAAAGCTTGATAATCCATCATCTTTGTAGAAATTCTATGCTTATTTTATTAGACTCGAAGTCATAACTATCTTTAAACTGTTGTTTTATAAGTACGGTTACTATGTTCATTTGAAGAATCTATGCCTAATTTTATAGTAATATCTCATTACTTTTGAGAGATGGATTATAGAGATAATAAATATAAATGTAGGACAATAAACCAAAATCAAATTCTAGTGAGTGTTTGGTTTGTGGCTTGCTGTTTTTCATGAAAACAATAATACAAANTGAAGAATCTATGCCTAATTTTATAGTAATATCTCATTACTTTTGAGAGATGGATTATAGAGATAATAAATATAAATGTAGGACAATAAACCAAAATCAAATTCTAGTGAGTGTTTGGTTTGTGGCTTGCTGTTTTTCATGAAAACAATAATACAAATCTCTGTTAAAGGCTGTGCATTTCTGTCTTTGTTGGGATGCTTTCCACTGCTCCTCTCCACCTCTAGTGGTAACATTCCTATTGTTATTTTGGAACTAGTGGACTAATAGTCTTGAATAACCATTCTAGACTTGTCAGCTATGTTTGCCCTTCCAACCATAATATGGACTTTTCATATTCAGGTAAACTTGCAATTTTGTTGTTGTTGAAAAAACTATGTCTGTATGCTGGAAGGTAAAATTTTCTTTGTAGTCAAATGCAGTCACATATACCCTGCTGCTGCTTCTGCTAAGTTGCTTCAGTTGTGTCCGACTCTGTGTGACCCCACAGATGGCAGCCTACCAGGCTCCCTCGTCCCTGGGATTCTCCAGGCAAGAACACTGGAGTGGGTTGCCATTTCCTTCTCCAATGCAGGAAAGTGAAAAGTGAAAGTGAAGTCACTCAGTCATGTCTGACTTCTACCCCATGGACTGCAGCTTACCAGGCTCCTCTGTCCATGGGATTTTCCAAGCAAGAGTACTGGAGTGGGGTGCCATCGGAATATACAAATTAGCTTCTATGTAAATTTTGGTTTATTCTCCTATATTTAGGTTTATTATCCCTAATCCATCTCTCAAAAGCAATGAGATATTACTATAAAATTAGGTTCAAGTTTATTGGTATAGATTCTTCAAATGAACCCAGTATGAAGTAAGTTTGAAAGTCAATGTTCTCCAGAACAGTNGGTTTATTCTCCTATATTTAGGTTTATTATCCCTAATCCATCTCTCAAAAGCAATGAGATATTACTATAAAATTAGGTTCAAGTTTATTGGTATAGATTCTTCAAATGAACCCAGTATGAAGTAAGTTTGAAAGTCAATGTTCTCCAGAACAGTTTTAAAACAACTTCTTGAAACCTATGAATATTTAAAACATCATTATGCAATCAAGACATTGATGAGACTCAGCCTGAAACTATTTTTTGTACTTCAGTGACTATCTATTCACTTTGATTTAGGATAGGCTATCCTGAGGATTTTTAAGCTCTTGGTTATTTGCTAATAAATTCTGAAGCTGTAATATGTCCTAAGCATTCAGGACTTTGCTCTCGGTATCTTTGCAAACATGACATTCTAGGGATACCCAGTGATTTATCAACTTTTGAAGCAAGTTGAGTGTTCTGAAACTACCAGTCTATATAGTGCTAATTTTTATATATGTATCAAAAATAGTAGATTAAGGGAATTCATATACTTCATCTTCATGAAGTTTACATCACTTTGGTTCTCAACTTTATTTTGCATTCCAGACACATAGAATCTAAAAAGACACAACATTTTTTCCCTAGAGATTATTTTCATAAGTATATGAACTCAAGTTATAAAACAGTTCAATAGCTTTGTGGGAGTATATGCATTCTTCTGGGGGTGGTGGAACATCATGCAAAAGTCAATGACTTCTCAATGCAAAAACATGGCATTAAATTCAAATCTTGTAAATGAAACCAAAATAAAAAAAATAAATATTAGCAGTATGTTTCCAAAATAAGGCAGATAGTATTTAGTNAGTATATGCATTCTTCTGGGGGTGGTGGAACATCATGCAAAAGTCAATGACTTCTCAATGCAAAAACATGGCATTAAATTCAAATCTTGTAAATGAAACCAAAATAAAAAAAAATAAATATTAGCAGTATGTTTCCAAAATAAGGCAGATAGTATTTAGTTTAGTGCAACGGACTCTGACATAGCAACTTATAAATCATCTGTGGCCTTGAATTAATTATGAATATATGTTTTTTTAAAGTGAACATTTCTGACTCTCAATTGTATATAAGAGCAAACTGAATCAAATTTGCTTCTAAATTTTGCTTTGCTCAGGTATAGTGAGTTGGTGTTGGAGTATGAAAACTCAATAAGGCACTTCATGTTGAATTTGGGTCATTTCATTCCTGAGTTCTCAAGGTAATGGAGTCATTTTTGATAAAATTTGCACTAATGCCATGTAAGCAAAGGATGGATTTCCAATGCCTATTTTATTACTAAGGTCCAAGAAGCTCAAGAAACCCTTGGTCTGCAGGATTTCCAACTCTGCCAGCTGAGAAACTGATGATTATCAGTCTCAACCTTACCTGTGAAGCTCTTCCTTTGGCATCTTGGTAAAAAGTTACTTAAGGTTTTTCAGCCGCAAGGCCTTAGATAAGATTTACCATTTACCCATGACCAAAAACATTGGCCAGCAAGCCAAGCAATGAATGAATATCTCCCTTCCAGATTGTTCTGAGTGGGCTTTTTTCTCTTTTTCTCTGAAATTTAATCATGTACATTGACTTGTCCCCTCGAATACCTATGAGTGCCCATACAGTAGAATAAAATTATAATCTTATTCCACTTTTGGACCAAACTTCTTTAAAAAATGGTGATTCAAAGGGCTGGCTCTGGTGAAGTTGACAACTTTCACAGCAGCAGAAAAGACTTCTTTCATTGGTATTGGCCAAGTCTTTAACACCAAAACAAGCCAATCTGCACAGCAATGCATTCCAGTGTCATGGGTTGCTTCTCCTTCACCAGAGCAACAAAACTAGATGTATGTCCATGCATCACAGCCGTTCAGTTTTGCACAAAATATCAATTTTCTTTCAGTTGAAGTGTTTCTTGGCAAAGAAATGATGTTGCAGACCCTAGGATTTCTAAAAGGGGCTCACAACGTTCTTAAAAGAGCTCATACAGATGTAGGTAGCTTTATCTGGCTGAGTGCTGAAGGAAAGTGATTTTTTTCACCGTGATTGGATTCAAAACCAATGACATTAGAGGAAATGGCAGTGATTTTGTACTGAATAATACAATTTTACAATGATAGACTTTTGATTTTACTTCCACAGATCAGCTCAACAATTGTGTGGTACAGTTTGTCAACACAGCTTCTTTAATCAGGTGGGAATGTTTTCTTAGTTGCTCAGTCATGTGCAACTCTGCAACCCTATGGCCTGTAGCCCGCTAGGTTTCTCTGTCCATGCGATTTTCCAAGCAAGAATACTGGAGTGAGTTGCCATTTCTTCCTCTAGGCGATCTTACCGACCCAGGGATCAAAGCCACGTCTTCTGTGTCTCCTGCATTAGCTGGTGGATTCTTTATCACTGGAGACTCCTGGGAAACCCCTCTCTAATCATGTTTCTGTTTCTGGATGTGTGCTCAATCATCCAACTCTTTGTGACTCCATGGACTGTAGCCCACCAGGCTCCTCTGTCCATGGGATTCTCCAGGCCAGAATACTGGTGTGGGTTGCCATTTCCTCCTCCAGAGGATCTTCTCAATGCAGGGATCTATCCTGAGGCTTAAGTTCTTGAGATTCCTGCAATGGGAGACAAGATCCTTTACCACAGCACCACCGGGGAAGGCCTTCTCTAATCATGTTGTGTGGTTATTACCTGTTAGTGTGATAAGTAATCTTTAGGTTGCTTCAGTAAAAGCTTTCAGTGATGGAGGAAAATGGATATTTTGGTAAAACAGCATTCTTTTAAAATTGAGCCTTCTTTTCATGATGAAAATCTCCTCTGTTCTGTACGTTTTCAGGAAGGAGGTCATGGAGGATCATTTCAGCTTCTTTGACACCATTGGCAAGAACCCTGGCATGTAAGGCCACTGAAGTTTTATGTTTCATTAAGTTAAGTGCTAAAAGTAAACCAAAGTTTATATAAGCATCACTTTCCTTCCTTTCTCCTCCACCCCTTTCATCTTTCCATTCTTCTTTCCTTACTTCCTATTTTTAATTAGGTCTAATCATTTTCATCATAATTATAATAATGGTAACTAGTATTTTGTGTGTTCTTAGTTACCTTTGGTTAGGTATTATTATCACTACCATTTTACTGATGAGGAAAACAAAGTATAGAGATTAAATAGCTTATGGAAATTATGCAGTTAGTGAGTAATCAAGCCAGTATTCCATCCAGGTTGTCTGGCTCCTAAACTGAGCTGCTAACATTTCTGCAAAATCATTATTATCTTGTCATGTATAGTAGCATTCTCAGCTACCCTCTATGTGTTTGGAATAAACTTTATGGTAGTAGTTCAATTTACTTTAAAAGAGTTTTTCTAACATAACAAATTTTAAAGTAAGAGGAGGGGGAAGATATTTTTCTTTTTTTGTGTGGGAATCGCTGTGGATTGCAGATTTGAATTTTAATGCCATAGAATTTTTCTTTCAGAATATTCTCATTAATTAACCTATGCTAAGGTACAAGATTTTCTTACCTGGAAAATCTCATGGATGGAGGAGCCTGGAAGACTGCAGTCCATGGGGTTGCTGAGGGTCGGACATGACTGAGCGATTTCACTTCCACTTTTCACTTTCATGCATTGGAGAAGGAAATGGCAACCCACTCCAGTGTTCTTGCCTGGAGAATCCCAGGGACGGGGGAGCCTGGTGGGCTGCTGTCTATGGGGTTACACAGAGTCGGACACAACTGAAGTGATTTAGCAGCAGCAGCAAGGTACTGGAACCAGGCAATATTTTGAAATATGGCTGTGGACTTTCAAAAATCATGGTTAATTAGCAATACATTTCCACTGTTTGCAATAGATATTTTGTGATATTGCCTTTCTGGCACTCTGTGATTCTCCTTCAAATGTTTTCATTTATTATTATTTTTAAAGGCAATCCTAGGGAATTCCAGTGGTTAGGACTCTGTGCTTTCATTGCCAAGAACAGGAGTTCAGTCCCTGGTCTGGGAAACTAAGATTTTGAGAGCTGCACAACCAGGAAAAAAAAAAAAAAAGCAGTCCTAGTATTCCTAAAGAGAATTCAGATGTCTTCATCCTAGAGTGAAACAGTGTGTGAGCCTGTCTGATAAGCGTTAGTGCATACAGCTTTCTCTGCTTCTATCTGTCCAGTAAGAAATGCCAGGGTATTCTCACAGCCTTGTTATATTTTTGTCATAGATCCCACAACTGATTTGATACAGTCTGGAATAGAACCCAGTAAATAAGTACTGGTTCATGGGAATGTTTTTGTTTTATTATAATGCTGACAACATGCATTCATTCTTTATCGTCTGAGCCACCAGGGAATCCCATTTTTAATAAATGTCTTCATAAATAAATTATGTCTACATTTTTAAAGAGGCCTAAATATCTCCTGCTTCTTCTAACTTTCTTAGGTTAGGCAATCCCAAATCTGATAATGTGTTTCATCCAGAACTCTATTTTTAAACAATATTTTGTCATTCTCTTTATCAGGGTGCTTTCATTTAGCAACTACATTTTCATAGACTTTGGCCATTAAACCAGAAGAAAGAAAATGTCCAAAACTAAAGTGTTGATTTTTGTCAGACTCTTGCTCCCACTGTGGTCTCGCCCATCTCAGTTGATGGCAGTTGAATCTTATCTGTCACAATTTACATCTAATTCATTAGTTAATTCTGCTGCCTCCCTGCTTCAAGCTGTATCCAGAATTTGACCACTTCTGTCTTCCCCACAGCCACCTTGAACCACGTCACCAAAATATCTTGCTTAAGTTTCAGTTCAGTTCAATTCATTTCAGTTGCTTAGTCGTGTCCGACTCTTCGTGACCCCATGAATTGCAGCACGCCAGGCCTCCCTGTTCATCAACAACTCCCTGACTTTACTCAGACTCACGTCCATTGAGTCAGTGATGCCATCCAGACATCTCATCCTCTGTTGTCANATGTGTGTGAAAAATAAGATATCACATCTTTACATACAGGAATACAAAGATATGAGTAATCTCACATCTTGATAAAAACTATATAAACCATAAGATCATGAAATGGTATCTCACGATAGCATGTGGATTAGTTCTGCTAAATGGATCAGGAGAGACAGTAGATTTATTCCTGAAGACCTGTTCATATTATCATGGGGAAAGTATGTCATTTTCTTAGCATTCTATAAATAATATGACAAATATAGACAGATATAGACACCTGTATAGACATGAGTGGAGTGTATACCATGGAAATAAAATTTCCCATGTTTAATCCTGATTACAGCATGCTAAAGTCAAGGTATGTCAAAGTGCATGACCGTCTCAAGCGAAGATGCTCTAAGTCCTCTTCAGTCCTTATTATTCATTTTGATTCTTAAGAAAATGCAAAAGAAATTAGAACTGGAAAAATATATAGTATTACATGTCTTTTACATGGCATTTATCATTCAAGGAGGTAGGCCTTTTCACTAGGACACTGACAAGTCTGTTTTAAAATATCAAACATTGCCTAAATATGCATCAGACCTTAAGGCAAGGTAAAGAAGATAAAGGGATACCTCCTTTTTGCCATACTTAGTTTGCTAGATTCACAGAAGGTATAATTCAATAATCATTTTAAGCACCTATTATATGTCAGGCAGTGCTTTAGGTATCTGAACAGGACTATCACGAACAGCAGTGCATGCCCTGTACAAGGGCAGGTTGTCAGATGACATATTGTAGCTGAAATCCCTAGTGAGATTTTTGTTAGCAGGGAAGAAGAGGTATGTTCTCTTATTAGTGCATCTATTTCAAATCTGCTANACCACAGTTCAAAAGCATCAATTCTTTGGTGCTCAGCTTTATAGTCCAACTCTCACATCCATACATGACTACTGGAGAAACCATAGCCTTGGCTAGACGGACCTTCGTTGACAAATTAATGTCTCTGCTTTTTAATATGCTGTCTAGGTTGGTCATAACTTTCCTTCCAAGGAAGAAGACTGTTAGATTTTGGCAAATGCTTTTTCTGCATCTATGGAGATAATCATGCAGTCTTTGTCCTTTGCTCATATGTATTATTACATAGACTAATTTCTGGCTATTAAATAAACCTTACATTTATTGGATAAATTTCACTTGGTCATAGTATATAATAATTTACTTATAGTAAGAATATATTAATGTATAATAATTAAACTATCTTGCATTATATGTTCATTCCCTTTTAAATAATCTGATGTTATTGAGGCTTGTTTTAATTTAATTAATTGTTTTATTACAGACAGAGCTGAGTAAGGACAAATCAGATTATTCTGTGTCATGTGTTTTTTAAAGCATTCTTTAGAGAGTAGGAGGGATTTTAAACCTAAAATGAAATTGAAACTCCTACTCTAAGGGAATACTTCTTACATTGTTAATGTACTGCTGTGGATCATGAGCCTACAGATGATCAGGAGGAACATTCAAACAGAAAGAAGAAATAACTGAAAAGAGTGCTGGAGGAAATATCAGGTGTTGCTGAGTAACAAACTATGCCAAAACTTAGTGGTTTAAAACAATAGTTAGTTATTATTTTTCATGAGTTTGTAAGTCAACTTATCTATGCTAAGCTTAGGTGGGCAGTTTTGCCAGTCTTGGATGAATTCACTGCAGTTGGCTGGCTACGTGGCTCTGCTCAATGTATCTCTCATTGTCCTCTTCCTATGACCAACAGATAGCGTCAATGTGTTCTTATGATGAGGGAAGAGATGTAGGAGAGGAACTGGGAATGTGCAAGGCCTCTTGAGGCCTAGGGTTGGAACAGGGTGCTGCAACTTCGACTTCTTTCTTCTGGCCAAAGCAATTCACATTGGTTGTGGAAATAAACTTTGCTTCAGTGGGAGGAATTTGAAACTCACATAATAAAGTAAAGAATTAGGGTCAGTCATGCAATCAATCTACAACAAGGAATTAGGGAGGAAGTAAAGAGTTTTCCCAGTTTAGTTATTTCTGTCAAATGTAAATTGAGTTCTATTTTTGTTAGGCTAGAAAAGAACAACCTTTTGAAAAATATACTAATTTTGTCTTGTTGAGGGAGTGTGTACAGTTTAAAAAAACTAGAGGAACCTAGGATGGAGTTCACCGGTCGTTTACGTAAGCAGGCTGGTCCTTACAATATGTGCCATTTCATGATGTGTGTGTGTGTGTGCATGTATGTTAATTGCACAATCATGGCCAATTCTTTGCGACCCCAAGGACTGTACCCACCAGGCTCCTTTGTCCATGGAATTCTCCAGGCAAGAATACTGGAGTAGCCATTCCCTTCTTCTAGGTATCTTCCTCACCCAAGGATCAAATCCAGGTCTCCCACAGTGCAGGCAGATTCTTTACCGTCTGAGCCACCAGGGAAGTGCCACCCATCACCTCCTCTCCGCCCCCCGCCCCCAACTTTCATAATAACAGTGCTTATTCTGTCCTTTCTAAGTTGCCTGTCTCTTGTATAGGTATAGAGAAAATTATTTTAGAAAGCAGGTAACTAAGCATTTCTAGTTCTTAGGAGGTTTAATCTTTACTTTTGTCAGGAATGTGAAGCATCAGCAGGTTTTGTTTGTCTTTAAAATGAGGAGGATTCTAGCGAAGCTGACTTGTTACTCCACAAATGTGGAACTTTCCCTCTGGAATTATTATATGTGAATGGATTCCTACATTTTACAATGGAAAAGCATGAAATCATAGCCGGCTTGGCTACTGCTATTATTCATTTAGCAGCTTTTATTCTTTTAACAGTTAAACTTCCATTATGTTTTACTGTTTGTTACATACCATTTTTGTGTGTTTTATGCATTTTGCAGTTAACTATTTGAAAGAACGGTTAGTCCTTGAAAGTAAGAGTGATTTACCATTCTCATGCTTTTATCTTTTACCAATGCCATGTGTATTTTTAAAGATAATAATAAGTTCTGCTATTAAAAAACCTAATAACACACTTTATTTTTCTTGCTACCTATAGTAAGTCCCAATGTTCCAAGTGTTGGGGCATGTGCTTGGGAATGTATTGATGTACAACATATATACCTACAAATATTAGATGCTGTGTCAAACATACTGACAAGCACAGGTGAAAAGGAATAGAAAGCTCTGACAACCAGTACACAGATTTTTGGACACACATACAAACAAAAGGCTAAGTTGAAAACGATATTCTAGAATGCTAAGTTTTGCAGAAAATATATGTAATTTTGAAAGAGTTCTTTTTTATTTATCAGAAGTTTTATTTATTATTCATAGTGAAAAACAGACAATTTTTAAACCACATTAATTCTGGTAGTAGGAGTTTATTTGCTTGAAGAATATATGTTTTTATGCATTTGTAACAATGATTTGCAAAATTATAAGAAAGTGAAGTGATATTTTCTTCTATTAGATTTATTTCTATATGTTTATATATATAAATTATGACTTTAAGATAATGAGAATATTGTACATTGAAAGGAAACAGTTAAAATGTATGGAATGTATACTTCAAAATACATGTTGTCCATCAGGTCATCAAAGGAAGTTGTTGTTGTTCAGTCTTTCAGCTGTGTCCAACTCTTTGTGACCCCATGGATTGCAGTATGCCAGGATTCCCTGTCCTTACCTATATCCCAGAGTTTGCTTAAACTCATGTCCATTGAGTTGGTAATGCCATCCAACCATTTTGTCCTCTGTCACTCCCTTCTCCTCCTGCCTTCAAGTTTTCCCAGGATCAGGGTCTTTTCCAATGAGTCGGCTTTTTGCATCAGGTGGCCAAAGTTACTGGAGTTTCAGCTTGAGCATCAGTCCTTCCAATGAATATTCAGGGTTGATTTCCTTTAGGATCGACTGGTTGGATCTCCTTGCAGTCCAAGGGATTCTCAACAGTCTTCTCCAACACCACAGTTTGAAAACATCAAATCAAAGGAAGAAGTCAATCTTTTCTGAAAAAAAATTTGTAATTGCTCTGTGATGAATTAGCCTGGGTTTTATAAGAAAATCACTCTCATTTCCTTATTTTCACTCTTACCTGCAAATATTATTCAGCTTGTTTTTTTGTTTGTTCTTCAGACTTGACTTGTAAAATAAATCTATTTTGTTAATAGTGAATATATTCACATGATTCTCTGACTCAGAAGCTACCATAATTTCCCTTTTGTGGCTATCGTTCAGATATAGTTTAAGAAAATACAATTATATAAGTGTTTTTATTTCTCTTGTATTTGTCAACATAGTAAAATGTTCACAATTTCTCAACTTACTTTTGTTTTATTAAGGAGTCACTTGATCTCCTGATGCCTGTGATTTTTCCTTTGCGAAGCAGGAAATCAGCCCTGCACCCCAATTTGTGCAACATCATTATGACAGAGAAAGGAGATGACAGCAAGGGAATTCCATCTTGGCCTGCTAAAAATATAGAAAGTCCATCCCTTCTTTGAGGCAGATTTTGGATAGGTAGCCCAAATCAGGGACTTTTCCAAACTAGGAAGAATGGCAGAGTAGTTAAGTACAGAGGCTCTACCACAGGGCAATTATTCGCATTGCTTTCTACTACAGGCTTACCCAGCTTAGCTTCTCATTGGATAGGTATCTTCAGACAAGTTATTTTAGTCATTCAGAACTTATTCCCCCTCTTTAAAATGAGGTCTTTAAAATCATCTTTATAATGATGCAAACATGATACAATTGAATGAACTAAAAAATTATATACTTAAAACAGGAGCTAGAACATAGTAAGTGCTATAAACATTGTAGTTACATGCTGACCTGTAGGACTTCTGCATTTGAACATCCAGAAACCTCTATTTATACCTCTGCAGCAGTACTTATCTTTGTTTCAAAGTAGTGTTTTGATTTACATTAGAGCTATTCTTGTTCTTGCCTTATTTTTTCCACTAGATTTAATGAAGTTCCTGAGAGCAGGAATTGTTTCATTCAGTTTTGATTCCCTAAACACTTAGGCCTGCTTCACAGTAGCTGCTTAAAAGTATTTACTGAATAGTGTTGAAAAGTCAAAAGTATGTGTAAAGTGTATAACATATAATGAAATTAATTTCTGTATGTGATGTGGAAATTCATATCATTACATTCTTCTTTATAGAATGGTGTCATAGAGAGAGACTGAGTTTTAGAATTAGATAGTCATGAATTCAGTTTTCATTCTTCTGCTGTCTTTGCAAAAGAGACTTTATTTTCCTTAACCTCAGTTATAAAACTCAGGAAATAATAAATACTTTACAGAGCTATTCTGAGGGTTGGAGATAATATATTTAAAGCTTCTAACATGATAGTAGTATTCACAATATATGGGTAGCTATTATTTTATTTTTTGGCTTTACAAACTTTGAAGTTTATTTTGTATTCGAATAGCCTATTTACACATAAAATAGAAAAAAATTCCACTGATGGAATCCAAATACATGACTTCAATGAAAAGTAAATCTCAAAAACTTTTAAGTCAGCCAAAGTGAATACTTCAAAAGAAATGAAGCAAAATGGCAGCCAGGAGATGGTTCCATCTGTTTATCTGAGAGAGCTTATATCCTGAAGCCAATCTGAAAGCTTTCTCTATTTAAAACACATGGCTTTAATAGACCGAACTCTATGGTTCAAAAGGAATCAAGATCTCCTCCAGGGATTAGGGTGGTGGGGACAACAAATGGAAGCTTTCAACTAGTATGAACTAGTATGAAGGAATAATCTCTCCATTAAGTCACTGTTAAGTGACTGTTTTAGGCTAGAACAACAACACAGCCTGCAGTGAAACACAGAATTATCAGTGACCAGAAGGAACCCGCACTACCAAGGGTGCCTTACCGAAGGATGATGTGATAATTAGGAAGAACTCCAGCATCCAATGACAAGTGGAAGACCCAGGTTACTTATTATAAACTGAACATTAATAAAGAGCTTATTAATAAAAATTTGCCAATATATAGTTTTTCAAAATAGCTGATATCACATCCTTAAGTTTCCATATGGACTATTGAAAGGGCATTCTTTTCAAGTCATGAATCAAGGGGTATGAATAATGACTGATTAAACCATTATATATTCTAATAAAAGCATCATTGCATATATGGTTATAAAATGGCTTAACTAAGAGTTTTCTAAGAATTTATTTCACAAAATTGTAATGCATGCTTGATTTGCATGTAATACTTAATTCTCATCCAGGAAACCTTGGCATAAGCTTTATACCATTGGTATTACTCAGTGATTTTTTTTCTTTTAGTTGAAAGGAAGAGGAGGAAGCCAGCTGCAGCTTTGACACTTATAATTGCACACCATATAATAGCAATAGTTATGTATGAGCTGTTTAATTTGAAAGTACCATCAGCCATCCAAATTTCAGATCAACTAAAAGTAAACGGAGAAAAATGTCTGTCAAATGGAAAAGGGTTAAATTACTACGATTAAAAGAAGGAAATTATTTCTAATATTCTGTGAAAGTATAGATAGGAAGTACTGCAAAAAAAATTGAAAAATATAAAGTTAAACGATTACTTAAGTACTATTGGATTCATTTTCACTTAGCATTTCAGAAAGATCTGGTAACACTCTGGGTGGTGTGTGTTCAGTTCAGTTCAGTTCAGTCACTCAGTCATGTCCAACTATTTGCGACCCCATGAATCGCAGCACACCAGGCCTCTCTGTCCATCACCAACTCCTGGAGTTCACTCAAACTCATGTCCTTCGAGTCAGTGATGCCATCCAGCCATCTCATCCTCTGTCGTCCCCTTCTCCTCCTGCCCCCAATCCCTCCCAGCATCAGAGTATTTTCCAATGAGTCAACTCTTCACATGAGGTGGCCCAAGTACTGGAGTTTCAGCTTTAGCATCATTCCTTCCAAAGAAATCCTGGGGCTGATCTCCTTTAGAATGGACTGGTTGGATCTCCTTGCAGTCCGAGGGACTCTCAAGAGTCTTCTCCAACACCACAGTTCAAAAGCATCAATTCTTCGGTGCTCAGGCTTCTTNGACTGGAGTTTCAGCTTTAGCATCATTCCTTCCAAAGAAATCCTGGGGCTGATCTCCTTTAGAATGGACTGGTTGGATCTCCTTGCAGTCCGAGGGACTCTCAAGAGTCTTCTCCAACACCACAGTTCAAAAGCATCAATTCTTCGGTGCTCAGGCTTCTTCACAGTCCAACTCTCACATCCATACATGACCACTGGAAAAAGCATAGCCTTGACTAGACGGACCTTAGTCGGCAAAGTAATGTCTCTGCTTTTGAATATGCTATCTAGGTTGGGGTGGTGTGTGTAACAACTCTCAATGAAAATTTTAAAATTTGTTTGGAAAAATACCAGTTTTAATGATGTGACTCCTCAACCTCAAATGGCTGTGGACCATAAGGTTCTGAAGTTGGCTCAGCTTACACTGATGTGACAGTGATTACTGAGGACATTCCATTGTGCTCTGGGGGTTGGAAAGTGGTAGTAGCATGCATCTGTGAATCAAGTTTATACGTCCTGGTATGCAATCTTTTGTTTCCTTGCTCAGAAAGATAACTCTATTCTTCTAATTTTATAAGTGCATTTAGTTGGGCTAAAATTATTACATGTATCTGTAATATTCTTACAGGAAATCGGATCATCATCATGATGATGATGATGAAATCTGAGAGCTAACTTTGGAAAAACCAAATCTAGTACAAGTATATGGCTCATTCAAGGTCACTGAGCTCCTTAGCATGAAAGTTGGGTCTTAAAGTGAGAGGATTTGGTTGCAACCTCCCAAGCCTTTCTTTTCCTCTTTGCTACATGAACACTGAAATCCTTTCTAGCTCTCAAATACCACAGCTCCCAAAGTAAATGTTTCCATTGTCTTATTTCTTCAAAATTTTATTTTGGAGGGAAATTTTTTTGAAAGAAATTTTACTTAGACTGTATTTACTATAAAATAATGCTTCAGTTTTTATAACTTAGGAAATAGATTCAAAGGCTGGTTATTAATTTTGGAACCTAGAATGTGCAACAAACCAGTGACCTGTATTTAGAATACCATAGCTAATCACATAATTCAGCATGACCAAGGAAATCACTTTATTGGTGCTACCAATATCTAGGTGATACTAAACTGAAGAAAACTCTAAATAATTTTTCTTAGAAACATGATGGTTTAGGAATATTCATTCTGGTTCTACAAACAAAGACTTTGTTTCTTTTGAAAATCATTTCCTTATAGCTCAGTTGGTAAAGAATCCACCTGCAATGCAGGAGACCTATGTTCGATACCTGGGTTGGGAAGATCCCCTGGAGACATGAAAGGCTACCCACTCCAGTATTCTGGCCTGGAGAATTCCATGGTCTGTACAGTCCATGGGGTCGCAAAGAGTTAGACATGTCTGAATGACTTTCACTTTCACTTTCTAAACTCTAAGGGATGTCGTTTCTTCATTTGTAAATGGAGTCTCACATTACTTGACTTTCATCTCAAAGTAAAACAAAACACTCCCCCGCCCCCCACCACACTCCCACACCCTCCACCCCCCAAAAGCCAAAACAACAGATTTCACTTTATCAGGATTTATTAGCAGGGTTTTTGCTTTTGGGATGATGGAGACATACTTTCCCCTATTCCTCCTACTAAGTACAACTAAAACTCCTACATGTTATAAATAAAACAAGCTCTTGCAAATAAAACAAACCTAAGAAGAATCTGATGGATGGAAAGAAGAAGCCAGACAACCTTGGACATCAAGACCTAAGAAAGGACACATTAGTGAATTTCCTAAATTTTCTATTTGCCTCATCTCAGATTTGGAGCAGAAGCCAGCAATCCAGTAATGCCAGTCAATGGCTGCAGATAAACACAGCTCCAACCAGCACCTTCTTTCTCTAGTCAAAGAATCAGGAAAGAGACTGCCAATCAAGAGTAACGCTCTTGGAGAGTATAGCTCTCTTCCATCCACACACCACAAAAGACCTCTGGTTCTTCCCCCTGTGTATGCCAGCAAAAGTTGAATGAATTAGACTTTCAGCCTAATGAGGCTATCATGAAGCATGAGCAAGAATCAGAAAAGGCCAAGTAAGGAACAGGGACTTTCATCCTTACTGGCTGATAATGGGTCCACCCATTGTGATGACAGTGGGTGCCCTGGGGTGAACCTACTCCATCTCCACCCAGCAGTAAGAAGGCACCCTTCACCCTCTCCCTGGGGTGTCAGAGGAGGCCTAGTAGAGACTCAACTTTTATAGTCACTCATTCAGCACTAACAAGGCCACCCCCACCTAAGAATCAGTGGAGGCCGAATCCCACCCCTGCCCAGCAGTAAAGAAGAGCACCACCAACACCACCATTGTTGGGTATCAACAGGGGCCAAGTGGGGAATTTGAGCTTCTGTGTCCTTCTAGCCTGTGATGAGGTGGAACCACCCTCCCATGCTAGAGCACCATCAAAAAAGGTCATTTAAAACAGGTTTAAAATTTAAAAAAATTTTTTTACAGAAAAAATCAAACAGTAAAATTAAAAATATAAAAAAATTTAAAAAGTGGCTTTGTTTTTCATAATTTAAAAACGTTCTTCTCAAAGACACTTTCAGGCTCAAGTGTTTTCACTATCAAATTCATCCAGTTATTTAAAGAAATAACATCAAAGCACAGACCTGGAAGGAACGTTTATAATTTCTCTTTGCAGAGGTAATGACTTTTAATTTTTTGACTATTTTCATCATATCTACTTTTAAAATACACAACTGGAATCATGCCACATGTATTCTTATTTCATTTTTTCATTAGTGTTGACGTGCAAATAATTTCCTCCTTCTCTAAATGTACTTATAGATTGTAATTTAACTGATTGTATAGATTTTATTGAATAGATATACCATAATTGATATAATTAATTTCTTATTGTTGGGTAAGTGGATTTTTTTCCCATTACATTGTAATTTATGGCAAATAGAAGGGGAAAAGTAGAAGCAGTGAGATTTGATTTGGGTGCTCCAAAATTGCTGCCAATGGTGACTAAAGCCATGAAATGAAAAGGGAAAGCTATGACAAACCTAGACAGCATATTAAAAAGCAGAGACATTGCTCACAAAGGTCCATATAGTCAAAGCTATGATTTTTCCAGTAGTCATGTATGAATGTGAGAATTGGACCATAAAGAAGGCTGAGCACTGAAGAACTGATGCTTTCAAACTGCGGTGCTGGAGAAGACTCTTGAGAATCCTTTGGTCAGCAAGGAGACCGAAACAGTCAATCCTAAAGGAAGTCAATCCTAAATATTCATTTGAAGGACTATTGCTGAAGCTGAAGCTCCAATACTTTGACCACCTGACGCAAAGAGCTGATTAGAGAAGACCCTGATGCTGGGAAAGATTGAAAGCCAAAGGAGAAGCAGGCAGCAGATGGTTAGACAGGATCATGGACTCAATGGACATGAATTTGAATAAACTCTGGGAGACAGTAGAAGACAGAGAAGCCTGGCTCCTCTGTAGTGCTATAACCACGGGGTTGCAAAGAATCAGGCACAACTTAGTGACTGAAAACAAACAATAAAATATGGTTATTCATATTCCAAAATGTAAGAGTTAATAAGAAGGAGGCTTGATCTAAGCCTGATTTATGTCTCTTAAAACTGAGATTTCATCTTTTCTGGTGTTCCAGTTCACTCTGATTATGGTACTTTTATTTTCATCAGAATGTGACTCTGGAAAGAAATTAGTTTTGGCTCTGCTCTCTCTCACTTCTTTCTTTCCCCTTTATCTCCCTCTGTCCCTCCTTTCAGAAATGTTTAAATGCAAATAATTGATTTCTGTTGTCAAAAATCTCAAATGAAGAAAGAGGAGGAGATAGAATTTTGGTTGTCAACAGTAACTNAATTAGTTTTAGCTCTGCTCTCCCTCACTTTTTTCTTTCCCCTTTATCTCCCTCTGTCCCTCCTTTCAGAAATGTTTAAATGCAAATAATTGATTTCTGTTGTCAAAAATCTCAAATGAAGAAAGAGGAGGAGATAGAATTTTGGTTGTCACAGTAACTCATCTTGGAATCAGGAAATAGTACTTGAATTTTTTGTCTTCAACTATAAAGTGAAAAAATTGAGTTAGTAGTTGTCTAAGGTTATTCCCATCTGCTGAATTCTTATGTTTTCCTTTCTTCAGGCTAACATAATGTTACTGAAGTAATGCATTCATAATTTTTCCATTTTCCCCTGTTCTTTCCCATGATTTTTCAGGGGTTTATTGTTTATCTTTGTTTTATTATTACTTTAAAAATTTCTGGCATTATTGTTTGGTATGTAAAGAACATATGTGTGTGTGTGTGTGTTAGTCGCTCAGTATATGATGATATTTTATAAATGGTATTTATTTATTTATTTATATGCTTCCCAGGTGGCTCACTGGTAAAGAATGTTGATGATGACGATGCTAAGTCAATTCAGTTGTGTCTGACTTGTTTCGACCCTATGGACTGTAGCCCACCAGGCTCCTTTGTCCATAGGATTCTCCAGGCAAGAATATTGGAGTGGGTTGCCATTTCCTTCTCCAAAAAAGAACAGGGGGGATACATTTTTCTATTGCCATAAGATTTCTCTATGTTTTTCTTCATCTATGCTGGGTGGGTGGGAGAGTCAATCACTACTCTGAATTTCTCAAAACACTAAGTATAGGCTAGCTTATAAGGTATAGAATATGTACCAGCTCTTACTTTTTATAGCCATTTAATCTATCTGACTCTTAGTGTCCTGTTCTGTAAAACAGAAAATGATCTACCTCACAGTTTCCCTTGAGAAGGATTCAATAAAGTGGTAATGAGCCAGAATGTCTGAGTCACAGACTACAAAGGGTCTCTCACCACCAGATGGCAGAGTGAAGAATAGTCTGTCCATTCTACTCTGAAGTCAGTTGGCCTCTTATGCCAAGTATCTATTTCTTTGCCATTTTCATTAATCTACCCTTCTGATTCTACTCCCTTAGCTCCCAAGACCTCCAGACTGATATTTTGAAGTTCTTCTTTTTAAGTTGTCAAGAGAAGCATTTTTTGCCACGTGTTTTCAGTGGCTCATCCCTGGTCCCTAGCTGCTTATTGGCTTGCTAGCCTTGACTACTCAGAAGGGAAGGAAGGCATCTTGACCTGAAGAGTTTGGCCATTATCTTATCAAGTTAGGAGTTGATAACATAAAATTTTCTTACATATGTCCATATGGCTTGTCACTGTTTGAAGGTCTAACATCAAGGACATCCTGAGCGACTGTCAAGATAAAGAACATTGTACCCAGCACCTGGGGAGTCAGTTCACATTCACCCTGACCTCCCTGGAGTGGGGTGATTTAATACTTTATACTGGACCACAAAATCCTGTATAGTTTATGTCTGATCAGAATAGTTACAAATACAGTTCTTCACTGTTTGCTTTGTTTTCTTTTGATAAACAACATAGGAAATCCATATATAAAAAAGAAATGAAGTTGTTTTCTTTTCTACTGTGGTTAGAAAACTTGCGGTAACTCTGAGTCATGGAACAAGATTGAACATTCACAAGATTCCTCCAAACCCAGGGTTTTCCTTACAAACAGGCAGAGTAGAGGGTACTTCAAAGATATTGTCTACAAAACAAATGTTGAGAATTTCCTTTCTAAAATATCTTCCTCAGAGTCCAGCTGGGATGTTCAAATTTTCCTTGTGTGGGTTTAAGGCATTATTACTCTTTGTGTGTCCCATAAAAGTGTGTGTCCCAGAGGGTTATAATTTGATATGAATTTGTTTTTAGATTTACTGTGTTAGCATAAGGAACTGGATCCCATGGATCCAGTAAGCTAAGTAAACTAAGCTAAGTAATAGCTGAGTTCAAGTTAAGATTCCTTAAACATAGTTAAAGTCTGTGTTTTGTTGGAGTTGGAGCATAGCATACCTCAGAGAAAGAAGAGAGATCAGAACAGCAGGTGGTATCCAAAAATATTGAGTTTCCACAAGGAGGAAGAGTAGTATAGTCTTAAGGGTTAGCAGAAGGTTAAATCAGATAATGTATATGAATTTTTAGCCCAGAGCTTGACTCAAAGTATATCCTCAAGAGTAAATAGAAGAGGTACTTTTATTTTTTAAAAAAAGAACAATAAAATTAAGAGAAACTGAGAAAAATATTACAATCACTACAATGTCCCTTGCAGATTGATGCTGGGCCACAAAACAGAACAGTATAAGCTTGGTTCTTGCACTCAGGGAACTAAACTTGGGTAGATGGGCAACTAACTACAAATTGTGAGAGAGTGTGTGGTAAATGCTATGCTGGAGAAAGGTCAGAGCAGGATATCTGAAGAATATTTAGAGTTTTCTAGAGAAGGTAATTTTGTCTTCTTGACCTGAATGAGGAATGGGTGGTGTGGGGAAAGGAGGAGAGTTTCAAACAGAGGAAACACATACATGAAAATCCAGAATGAAGACTGGGAAGGAAGGACATGTGCTAAGAGCTGAAAAGAATGTTATTGTTGGAGGTTAGAGTACTAATGGGTCACAGTTTTGAAATGACGCTGAAGAGATTGACGAAAGAAGGTAAAGTGGAAAGTGGTGGGCATAAGAGACGTAGCTACAGTTGTTTGAAGCTGCAACTAACTTCTCCAAAGTGAGAAAAATCCTTAGTCAGCAGCGCAGATCTGCTAATTGCTTTTGGAGCATCGATGCTACAACCAACTTTGATGAGTTTGGGAGAAAACTGAACATTCTTACGACCACTTTCATTCATGCTCTGAATCAAATACAATTGGAATGCTGCTGCTTCTCTCCTTACACGCTTCTCTTTCCTTCAGAAGGATCAGAGTGGTCAAGGTCAGTTGCATTTCCTGATGTTTACCACTGTGTGGCGCATATAATGGAAAAATTTTTATCTCCTGAGACTTGCGATGTCTTCAAAGGAACCACTGATGCACGTGTGGATATTTTTTTTCACACACATGTGGATTTTTTTTTTGGCGGGGGGGCTTCCTTGGTGGCTCAGATGGTGAACCGTCTGTCTGCAATGCAGAAGACCCAGGTTTGATCCCTGGGATGGGAAGATACCCTGGAGAAGGAAATGGCAGCCCACTCCAGCATTCTTGCCTGGAAAATCCCATGGACGGTGGATTGGCTACTGTCCATGGGGTCGCAAAGAGTCGGACACTACTGAGCGACTTCACTTCACTTCACTTCACCACTGTGTGGCACCACAAAGAAGCAGCAAGGGCCACTGGGCATAGAAGAGAAAAAAGCTGAATAAACAGGGAGTTAAAAATTTTAAAAAATAAGAAGTATACAGGACAAGTAAATAATACAATTCATGTCACATCCACTCCCACTCTCTTCCCAGATAACCAGTGTTAACAGATTGGTGTATGTCCTTTTCTACCTTTTGCTAAGACCAAATACAAGTAAAGCTGTACATACATACAAAGCTGTTTCCTTGTTTTTAAAAGGGGCTGTACTTCACACATTACTTTGAAACTTGGATTATTATTTAATAATATATTATGGACAATATTCCAGTTTTAGAAACATAAATAATTAATCGAATCTTTAATGCTGCACACTCAGTTCCGTTCAGTCGCTCAGTCGTGTCTGATTCTTCGCGACCGCATGAACCGCAGCACGCCAGGCCTCCCTGTCCATCACCTTCGGTAGTATATTGTGCTGTAATTTAACCAACTGCTCCACTCTTGAGGGGGCTTCAGAATGTTCCTAGGTCACACTGTAAACATGCTATAATAAATGTGCATATATATTTGCCAGTTCTTACAGATGTTTTCTATGGGTTGTCATAGTGGATGCCAAAAAGTGGGTTGAATGAATCAACGTGTGAATATGACTCTGTATTTTCTCTTTTGAAGATACCAAATGCTTTCCTTTTTTTCCCTGAATCCCTGAAAGCAACTAATTCTCAAATTTTGGGTAGAGAGAGTGGTGATTCTTAGCTTTAATGCTCTTCTTATCAAGGCCATCAGCATTCAAACTTGTTGGTCTCAGGAAACTTACACTACCAAATATGATTGAGAACCCCAGAGAGCTTTTTCAGTAATAGAAGTAGTCTCTAGCAATATTTACCGTACAAGCAATTAAAACCGAGAACTTTAAACAACACTTATGATTTCCTTCAAAAAATAGCAATAATAAATGCATCATATATTAATACGTAATCTATTTTATGAAAAGCGTTTATTATTTCCAAGACAAAAAATTATTGGAAAGAAAAGCATTGGTTTTCTTTTTTGCCCATTTCATTAATATCCAGCTTAATAGAAGACAGCTGGATTCTGATATCTGCTTCTACATTCTAGTAAGTTGTTTTGGTTGAATGATACAAAGAATACTGTGACTCACCAATATGTAGTTGGAAACAGGAGTTTTAATAGAATTTTCAGATAATTGTGGATATTCTTTGATACCATATAGAACTTGACAAGAGGTCGTTTCATAAAGGTTATATGCAATTTGGAATATAAAACCATATCAAGAAATGTATATTCTTAATACATTACAGTTCATTGTACTATCTTGCTTCTTGAATGAATCTTTTTACTCATATATTGATCACTTAAAAAATATTGATTCTGTGAATTGTATAGGGTTTTCAAATGCAGTTGTTAACTTCACCAGCAATTTAATCTTTCAGTATTAGGAAAATATGAGGACCTTCGTGGTAAATACTAATTTTCTAAAATCCTAATTTCCACTTTAAATCTCAAAAGTTATCATTGGAAACATTGTTAATTATTTTCCTTGAAGTGACAGGTTTACTTCATTCATTTTAAATAAAGTATTTCCGGCTCAGCTGGTAAAGAATCCACCTGCAATGTAGGAGACCTGGGTTTGATCCCTGGGTTGGGAAGATCCTCTAAGAAGGGAAAGGCTACCCACTCCAGTATTCTGGCCTGGAGAATTCCATGGACTGTATAGTATAAGTCTATGGGGTCACAAAGAGTTGGACATGACTGAGAGACTTTCACTTCACATTTACCAAATACTCAGTTATGAATAACCATAATTTGCCTATAATTAGTCTCTCATGAAAAAGAGGCTCGTTTAGCTTATAACTCAGTCTCATAGGTGTTTTTCTTGAGTCAATGATTTATACCCAAAGATATACCTAATTTATTTATTCCCAAAAGATACTAAAAAAAAAGTGCATTCAGTGGTCAGGATTTAAGAAATTTAGTATGTTTTCCTGTATCACCAAAAACAAAAACATTTTTAAATGTAACTGGACTTTTTCTTTTTTCCTTGCAAATGACAGTGTGACAGTGAAGAAATTAATGATGACATCTACATTTTGGTTCTGGTGACTTGATTCAAACTGCTGCTGCTTAGTCACTTCAGTTGTGTCAGACTCTATGTGACCCCATAGACTATAGACCACCAGTCTCCTCTGTTCATGGAATTCTCCAAGCAAGAATACTGGAGTGAGTGGCCATGCCCCTCCTACAGGGGATCTTTCAAACCCAGGTTTCGAACCTGGGTCTCCTACACTGCAGGCAGATTCTTTACCACTGAGCCTCCAGGAAAGCTGCCAAAGCTTTATCCTTCATTGCTTTTGTACTGTTGGTGCAAATGCCAACACAGAGAAAAAGGCAATAGATTTTGGTTTTATTTTGAAAGTATTTTGACCCCATTAGAACCGTGAAAACGTTTCAGGTAATTTTAGGGGTACAACCAATGTTGAGGATGACTCTTTTGGATTCATGCTTCTTAAATGTTAATGCACACATAAATTACCTGGGGACCTTATTAAGATGCAGGTTCAAATTCAGTAGTCTTGAGGTAGGACCTGAAAGTTGCATTTGTAAAAAGTTCCCGGGTGAAGATGATGCTTTTGGTAGGTGGCTACACTTTGAGTAACAAGTCTCTAGACCTGCATTATCCAAACAGTAGCCACTAGCTCCATGTGACTACTTTAAATTTAAAGTAATTAAAATTAAATAAATACTCATTTAGTCAGTCATATTAGCCACGTCTTGATCACTCAAAGCCACCTGAAGCTAGTGTGTATCATGCTGGACAGAGCAGAGATTTCCATCGTCACAAAAATCCATTAGACAATGATGTTCTGGATTGTTTACATGGAGTTAATAATGACAAGCCCATGTAGCTGAGCTTATTTAAATATTCATCAGAAGTTACACTTCAAAATATGTAAGCATAATTTATGAATAACTTCATTTTTCTGATCAGTACTAAAAAGACAAATGATTTAGAATTTTAAATAATGTTTAGACTCTGTCATTTCAAGTTGCCCGACTAATTTCTTATACATTTCTTAATGACATGTCTTTATGAGTTTTATCAACTGGTATTGCCAAGGCCATTGCATGATATTCTATTTTTTTGTGGAAGAAAGCGTTCTACTTAAAAGTTTAAAAGATTAAGAGTGACTGATATGGAGATAGAAAAATTCATACTCACTGTAAATGATTTTTATAATCAAAACATAGTCTTCCATGCAACTCACAAGGAACAATTTTGGTGAAAAAAGCTCCACTGGGGAGAATAAAAGGTTATGCCTCAAAGGTTAGAAGGACGGATAATGTTTCTCCTGGGCACACGCCAGTGCAGACAGCGTGCTGAGAGGCATTCCTTGGAGTTCTTGGGCAGTTCTTGCTCCGATGAGAGCTGGCCAAACTCTGCATACTCCACCTGACTCAAGGAAACGTTCCAAGGTAGGCTTTCCAACAGCATTCCTAGTCTGCAAAGTTCAAAAGCTGAGAGGAGCCTGGTTGGAGTGAAGAGCAAAGTAAAAGCGAACAAAAATAAGAGGTAAGTGGAGAGGGCATTCTAGACCGTCCTGTGGGTTCATCTTTAGGCTTTTTTTAGTCACCTCTCTATCCCTAAGTACAGTCTGCTCTATACTGGTAAAGAATAGGTCGGAAATGAGACACACCTGAAACAGGCTTTTCTTTGTGGCTACGAGAATATGTCAGTGGCCAAGCACAAAGTCTTTGTCGAGCATTCCAGCTTTAAAAGTGGATGTGGTGCTGGATGCTTTGGGAGAAACAAAAAATTCCTACCCTGTTAATGGTCTCTCTTTATGTACCTAATGTGCTTCCATAAAATTCTTCAGTCAGAAGACAAAGAGTGTTCCATCACTCTTGGCCACTGGTTTGCCACTGCCCAGAAGCACAAGATTAGCAGCTCTTATAATTTCATCTTCCAGGGTAGGTGTAGATGCTGTTCTTATCAAATGAATTCTCATCTGAGTCAATGCATCTTGGCTTTGAAACTTTCCAGATATTAGTGAAATTCCACACAGGGGAGCAGAGTGAGGAACTCCATTGAATCCCCAGCTGAGAAACATGTTTTCCTGTTGCCCCATTAGCTGTCCATCTGTGGTTTTCAGTCTATAATTGACCATCTTCTTAGCCTGCCAGATCCCATGTTCATGTCAGAGTCACGCCTTTACTCTGAGCTCTTTCTCGGACCCTGGAGTCAAACCCCAGGGGTCACCATTATTGTGAAGGATCAGGAGAGGGGCATTGTTTTTATCGTTTTTTTTGAGATAAAATAGGGACATTTTAGGTAAAAAGCAGAATTTCCTTTTGCTCTTTGATGAGGAGGTGGGACAAGAGGGGAGGCCGATGTGCTGTACTAGGCTGGCGTTTTTACAGACAATATTCTGGAGGAGCTCAGTGCACAGTGCCTGTCACTCTCAGTCAAACGTGGCCTCTTCCATTCACACTGGTCCCTACCCGGGCAATTTACGTCAGTCAGTCCACCTGCCTAGGTCCTGAATTTGCTTGTGTAACTCCTTGTTTAGGGCATAAATCTCTTGTCAGCCTCATAACCTAATATACCTCTGGACATCAGAGTGATAAGTGCTCAGCAGCACCACGGTAAGAAATGCCAGTTTGTAAAGGCAGGGACCTGGTGGCCAAGTTCCCTACTACAAATTCTCAATGAACAACCATATTTATCAAGAAAATACTATGTGCCAAGCTATGAAAAACCTAGACAGCATATTAAAAAGCAGAGACATCACTTTGCTGGTGATGTCACAAAGCCATAGCTTTGACTATTGGTTTTTCCAATAGTCATATACGAATGTGAGAGTTGGACCATAAAGAAGGCTGAGCGCCGAAGAATTGATGCTTTCAAACTGTGCTCCTGGAGAAGACTCTTGAGAGTCCCTTGGACTGCAAGGAGATCAAACCAGTCAATCCTAAAGGAAATCAATCCTGAATATTCATTGGAAGTACTGATGCTGAAGCTGAAGCTCCAATACATTGGCCACCTGATGGGAAGAGCCGACTTATTGGAAAAGCCTCTGACGCTGGGAAAGATTGAAGGCAAAAGGAGAAGAGGGACAGCAGAGGATGAGATGGTTGGATGGCATCGCTATCTCAATGGACATGAGTCTGAGCAAACTCCAGGAGACAGTAAAAGGCAGAGAAGCCTGGTATGCTGCAGTTCGTGGGGTTGCAAAGAGTTGGACATGACTTAGTGACTGAATGATGAACAAGAACAACTGTGTGTCAGGCCATAGGTTAGGTGCCAGCAGATAGTGGACTTCCTAAGGTGATTTGTCAAGACAAGAAAATAAAAAGGATATCTCATGGAATTTTCACAGCAACCAAATCTGTTAATATGTATTAGGACTCGAGAGGCTTAATATTAAATACAATGGAGTAAACCCTCAAGGTAAGCAGGAAAGATTTTTAGAATCTTCCATCTATCCTTCCTAAAAGGCAAAATGATTTGAGATGTCTGCATTGAGAATTTTCTTTTGTTTCTTGTTGGTCTCAACACCATTATCTCAAACCTCAGTATGCTTAAAATATTGTATAGAACTGTATATAAAATCATAGTTTCTCAGATTTTATAGTTTACTTAAAATTTTATCCAAGGGTAATTTTCTCCGTAATCAAGTTTTGCCTTAGAAGCTAATTTGCACAACTACCTGTGGGAAAGATGAAAGATTTAAGGATTAACATTACTTCAAAGCAGTATTTTGGAGAAATTAGACAAGAATCTTGTACTAGGTGAAATTTTAATCCTGAGTAGTTTGAAATGAGACTGCGTTCCCACTTTGTTTTTTCCTGAAGTTGACATCTTTGGGGAAAATTATTACATAAATGAAGTGCTTGTTTGCTAGAAAAAGACCTACAAGGACACAGGTTGTTCTCTGTAGTTGCAACTTGGCTTTAGTTTTTCCAGTTCAGAACAAATGTAAACTACCTGTTCTCAGAAAGAGCAGTTTATTATTAGCTGTAGAAAAACAAAGATGAAAGATACCTACAAATGTTAAGTGGCTATTCTAATCTATTCCTGCCATAAAAGCAATGTATTCAACTATTTAAGAGTGTATTTTGTAGTTAGCTGTCTTCAAAGATGAACTTTTACCTAAATTTGGAAGTTCTCCAGGAGGTACTACTGGGGTCATTTTGGATAATGTAGTTGATTAGTTGTAGAAACCCTCAAAATATTCCAGGTGAAAATCTGCCCCTTACAGTAGATTGCAACCAAATACTCGTCTACCATTTATTCCACTCCAGGAGCTCATTTCTTAGTGATGACCCTGTGTTGTAGGTTGAAATTAATCTGACTTTACCTACAGGATCATCCCCGTAGCTAAGACAGTAAAGAATCTGCCTGTAATGCAGGAGACCCAGGTTTGATCCCCATCAGGAAGATCCCCTAGAGAAGAGAATGGCAACCCCCTCCCATATTCTTGCCTGGAGAATCCCATGGACAGAGGAGCCTGGCACAGTCCATTGGGTCACAAAGAGTCAGACATGAACGAGGGACTAACACTACCACTACACTATTACGCTCTACAGGAGTACTTGGGGAGCACCCTTATGCAGTTGTCAACAGTGGCCTAGCCAAGGGTATACCTTGGCCTCTGTTTTAGATTTTCACTGTCATCTTTAAATATTGTTGCACATTATTTAAATCAAATGAATGAAGGTGCATCAATTTGTACTTATGTCCTTTGAGTGGATAATATTGTCTAAGATGATATTGACCTTTTCTCTTAAAACTTGTAATTGGCTTATAAAAAAGCAATTATTTTGCATTGTGTTTTTCTACACTAAAGGTGTTATTTTGTCTAACATAAAGACTCAGATAATAACTTGCAGATCTTGTTTCGGTGCTTCTTCACTGAGAAGTAAAAGCATATGTAAATACAGTTGATCCTTGAACAACACAGATTTTGCCTGCCTTGGCCCACCTATTCAGGGATTTTTTTTTTTTTTTTTTTTTGTAATAAATGTTACAGTGCTACATGACCTGAGATTTGTTGAATCTAGGGATTCAGAACTATGGATGTGGAACTGAAGATAGTGTGTGAGGGCCAATTATAAGTTTCAAGCAGATTTTGGACTGCTGGGAGGATTGATGGTATAAGAAACCTGAAAACCCAGAAGTGCCCTGAGCCCCTGTAGGCCTCTAAGAATTTCTGTTTGCAATGTAAATCACATGAAGTTCTTTTTAACTGACAACTTAGAATATTACTTTATGTGGTACAGTTAGATAATTCAGCCACAATGAATTGCAATCTAATTCTTCCCAGAAACTCTTTTGGAGGCAGCCCAATTAACACGTTAACTTTCTTTTCTAGCTTTGGCCCTGTGCTAACCTGAGTAATGGTGCTAGTTCGCTAGGTTCTTAGTCAGGCTGTTATTCAGGCTCCTTCTGTCACTGTTAAAATTTCCTCTTGGCTCTAAGCTTTTATAGAAGGCTAGAGACTCAGATTTATTTCAGGTATCATTTACTCTGGTTCCTTCATTTTAGGAGCTTCCCTTGTGGGTCAGCTGGTAAAGAATTCTGCAATGTGGGAGACCTGGATTCTATCCCTGGGTTGGGAAAATCCCCTGGAGAAGGGAAAGGCTACCCACTCCAGTATTCTGGCCTGGAGAATTCCATGGATTGTATAGTCCATGGGGTTTAGAAATGAAGAAATTGAAGCCCAAAGAAGTTAAAACACTTGCTCAAAAACACAAGGATAGTAAGTTGTAGAATCAGTACTAGAAAACAATGTCTCTTTTCCTTTATGTGGCAGCCCATTGGCCGTGGCAGTCTCTCCAGCTCGCCTCCTCTGTGTGTCTTTTTTCCTACAGGCATCTTATCTTATCTATATCTTCTGATTTTGACCACCTGGGTGAGCAGTGATGAGTAGAAAACATTCATTCTGCTGAATATTTAGGAAATTCTTTTAGATGATAAACACATCCATGTTTGTTCATTGACAACAGTAGTGCTTCCAAAAACGAATCCACATTCTGTACACTGAGGACAGAGTTTTGACTGGAAGAGTCCATGCTGGCCAAGTTTTATGCAATATGTTTCTTTGCATACATTCTGAAATTAGGTCAAAGTAAACGAAGCATCAAATTTAACATCACCATTGCTTGTGTAATGAAATGACTCTAACATAAGCACCAGGACCAGCCTACGTGGCTTCAAATATATTCTACCACAGCAGTTTGGGGACCTTGAGTAAGTAACTATGACTCAGTTTCCTCATTCATAAAACTGAGCTATTAATAGCTCTCACAGAGTTTCTGTAAAAAATAAATGAAATGTTACATGTATAGCTTTTGGAATAGTGCCTAGAACCTAGCCATTATTGGTATTTTTATAGTTTAATCTGTTTTCTTACTAAAAGGTATGCATGAAGGGAATTTGGGAGCATGCATCTCAAATAAATGAGTATTTCTTTGTGTTATATTTATATCACTGTACTATTACATACGGGCTTCCCTAGTGGTACCAGTGGTAAAGAGCTCACCTGCCAATACAGGAGACATAAGAGACAAGGGTTCCATCCCTGGGTCAGGAAGATTCCTTGGAGGAGTGCATGGCAACTCACTTCAGTATTCTTGCCTGGAGAATCCCATGGACAGAGGAGCCTGGTGTGCTACAGTCCATAGGGTTGCAGAGTCAGACAAAACTGAATCAACTTAGCACACTCTTGCACTATTACATACCACGTGTAAACTATAAAAATAGAAATTAAAATTGATGAGATAAAGCATTAAGACTTTTTGGATGCCAAGATACTGTTGCATATATATCTCCACTGGAAATTCTGGACACCACTGGTCTACTCTCATGCCCTATATTTTCTGCTATTGCTTCCTTCAGTTTTATTTCACAGTCTACCATCAACCTCAAAATGAGTGAAGGACAAGTTTCTTTCCTCTCCCAAAGCAATCATTCCTGTGATAACACTGCTAACTTTAATTAAATTTAGTGGTTTCAAGTTCTGGTAAACTTAATGACACATATCTTCAGTAATTAAGGATTTCCCCCCATGTGGCACCAGTGAAATTGTTCTGTGGTCTTTAGTCACAGGCTGTAACAAATTACATTGTGGGCTCAGTAGTTAGAATTTCCTTCTGCTTAAATCTGAAGGCCATAATAGCTTTGCAGTGTCTTTGTTGTTGTTGTTGTTGTTTTAATGTTTTGTTTATAGATGGAAATGCATCAAGAAGTTCTTTTTCTTTTCATACGTTTTAGTTTGTCAGTGGAGACTTTTGCATGTGTTCCTAGTTACCATAGGGAACCAGAGACATTCCACTGAAGTCTTGGATGTACCATATGTCAGAGTCCCAGATGGGCTGCAGATGATGTTTAAAATGAAGGTTGGCTTTGGATGGCTTTACACTGAGACATATAAAACACAATTGATAAGATGATTAATGCTACAGGGATTCATTTTTCTCAATTTTTATGTGGTTATGGAAATTGCTGAAGCACCTCCAAGCTGATAAGCAATTATGAAAATTCAAATCAATTTTTTAATTTAAGGATTTAAGTTGGTCAACCCATTTTCATTTTAGTGCTGGTTCAGTTAACAATGACACAATAGGCATGAGTGTATGCTGCAATTGTTAGCAAGTTTATTTTGTAACTTGTCTCAGATATAATTTTATTATAAAAAGCAATTATTTTGGAAACCAGTCCTTGTCAGTCTCTTTGTTTGCAAATACTTTCTCCCTTTCTGTGGGTTGTCTTTTCATTTTGTCTATGGTTTCCTTTGCTGTGCAAAAGTTTTTGAGTTTAATTAGGTCCCATTTGTTTATTTTTGTTATTTCCATTACTCTAGGCGATGGCTTGAAATGATCTTGCTGCAGTTTATGTCAGTGTACTGCCTATATTTTTCTCCAAGAGTTTTAAAATATCTGGTCTTACATTTAGATCTTCAATCCATTTTGAGGTGTTTTTTTTTTTTTTTTTGTATGGTGTTAAAGAATGTTATAATTTCATTTATTTACATGTAGCTGTCCAGTTTTCCTAGCGTAATTTATTGAAGAGACTGTCTTTCCTCTATTGTATAGTCTTTCCTCCTTTGTTATAGAATAGGTTTGCTGTACACCTGAAGCTAGCACAACATTGTTAACCAACTCTGCTCCAATATAGAATAAAAATGTTACAAGTAATTATTACCTTTATTATGTGAAAAAGTGACAGTGAAAGTCACTCAGTTGTGTCCAACTCTTTGCGACCCCATGGACTATATAGTCCATGGAATTCTCTAGGCCAGAATACTGGAGTGGGTAGCCTTTCCCTNTTGCCAACAAAGGTCTGTATAGTCAAAGCTATGGTTTTTCCAGTAGTCATGTATGGATGTGACAGTTAGACCATAAAGAAAGCTGAGCACTGAAGAGTTGATGCTTTTGAACTGTGGTGTTGGAGAAGACTCTTGAGAGTCTCTTGGACTGTAAGGAGATTCAACCAGTAAGTCCTAAAAGAAATCAGTCCTGTATATTCATTGGAAGGATGGATGCTGAAGATGTAGCTCCAATACTTTGGCCGTCTGATATGAAGAACTGACTCATTGGAAAAGACCCTGATGCTGCAAAAGATTGAAGGCAGGAGGAGCAGGGGATGACAGAGGATGAGATGGTTGGATGGCATCACTGACTTGATGAACATGAGTTAAGCAAGCTTTGGGATTGCTGATGGTGATGGACAGGGAAGCCTGGCGTGCTGTGGTCCATGAGGTCGCAGAGAGTTGGACATGACTGAGTGATTGAAAGTGAACTGAACTGAGGTCCCACTTTAAGAATAGTTTGTGTGGTGATTTTTTTTTTTTTAATGTGTCAACTATGTACTTGGTTGTCAAGCGCCAGTCTAGGTATTGCTAGATTTTTTTTGATTAACATTTAAATCAACAAACATTGAATAAAGTATATTATTCTCCATGAAGTGAATGGCTCTCAACCAATAAGTTGAAGATCTTATGAGGAAAGATTGAGGTCTCATGAGGAGGAAGGAATTCTACCTCTGGTACAGGCTTTGGACTCAAGACTGCAAAATCAGCTCTTTCCTGGCTCTCCAGCATGCCAGCCTGCCCCCACAGATTTTGGGCTTGCCAGCCTCCACAATTGCAAGAGTTAATTTCTTAAACTAAATCAATCTCTCTCCTCCCTTCCTGCCTCCTTTCCTTCTTCTTCCTCTTGTTCTTTGACTCCTCTTTCTTCTCCTTCTTTCTTTTTCTCTACTCTCTTTCTTTCTCTCTGTAAATGCATCCTAATTGGTCTGAGTCTCTCAAGAACATTGACTAATACTGTTGCAGGAAGGGGGACCCCTTCCATGGCCTGAAACTGGGTTCTTGTCTGACACTCGGAAATGAATTGCCTGAGGAAACACGTGTGCTGACAAAGCAAGAGATTTTATGGGAAAGGGCACCCAGGTGGAGAGAAGTAGGGCAAGGGAACCCAGGAGAACAGCTCTGCCACATGGATCGCAGTCTCGGGTTTTATGGTGATGGAATTAGTTTCCGGGTTGTCCTTAGCTAATCATTCTGACTCAGAGTCCTTCCTGGTAGTGCAGGCCTTGTTCAGCCAAGATGAATGCCAGAGAGAAGGATTCTGGGAGGTGGTTGGACATGTGGTGTCTTATTTTGACCTTTCCCGAACTCTTCGGGATGGTGGTGGCTTATTAGTTCCTTGTTCCTTATCAGGACCTCCTGTCATAAAACAACTCATGCAAATAGTTACTATGGTGCCTGGCCAGGGTGGGCAGTTTCAATCAGTGTGCTTCCCATAACAATACAAGATGTCAACATTAGCTATTACTCATGATGATTAATATTTCCTCAGAGGCACAGTAGGACTTTATCTTTCAGTAACCATACATGCTACTACCTCAATCTATTTGAGAAACAATGTCAAAAATGCAATCACAAAGTCACCTCTAAAAAATATATATATATATGTGTGTATGTGTGTATTTTAACCAAATTTCTATATTTATTCATAGCATGTTTCATAAAAATTAATTCCTGGGAATTTAAAAAATATTTTTTATTGTCTATGTTTTTATTATGTTTAAACTTGTGTGACACAGAGTAGAAGCATGTTATATTAGTATTCACATTTTATTTCACTATATACAACTATTTTTTTCTCCTTTCCTTCCCCTACTTTCCCTTCCCTCCTTCCTTCCTTCTGTCTTTCCTTCCTTCCTTTCTTTTCATCAGCTGTCTAATAATATTTTGAGGTCTATTCATAATATTTTAATATAAGAATATTTTCACTTGCCATGAATAGAAAACAACTTATTTTAATCACACAATTTCCTGATTTTAGCTCATATTTAAGAAATAGTTCAGGAAAAATGTAGAAGTGTACTGGTGGTCAAGCTTCAAAATTTTTATTCTACTAATAATATACAAGGCTCTGATTTGCTGTGTGTATGTTAGTCATTCAGTCATGTCCAACCAACTCTTTGCAGTCCCATGGACTGTAACCTGCCAGACTCCTCTGTCCATGAGATTCTCCAAGCAAGAGTACTGGAATGGGTTGCCATTTCCTTCTCCAGGGGATCTTCCCAACCTAGGGATCAAACCCAGGTTTCCTAGCATTGCAGACAGATGCTTTACCATTTGAGCTACTAGGGAAGCCCAGTCTCTGATTTGCTACTTTATCCTTCATCTTCAAATTTATTATGTCTAACAATAGGAAATTGCTTATTTTCAGTGATTTCTGATCTACAAAATCATTTTTTATTACAAAAAGCTACTTGTGATCCACAAAGATGTTGATTTTATCATGGAGCCCATTCAAACCTCAAGAAACTTCATTGACATCTAGGATTACCTATGTCCTAGCATGGGAAGGGATAATAGCAAGTGGTCTTAAAACCCAAATGCTGCCTGGGTTTCACTGAGCCAGTTAGGGAAGGCTTCTGCCTTGGGTTGCTCAAGTATAACAGAGGTCAGTCCTGCAAGCTGATCAGGAGGATACTTTAAGCATGCTATAAAGAAGAGAGCGCAAAGAAAAGGAGATTTATTGATGAATGTTAATGCTATAATGATGGAATTTGTTCTTTAAGGACAATCTTTTCAGTGATAAGGATAACAAAATTACCATAATTCCATTCATAGCTAGGATAATTATTTCTATTTGGAAACTTAAAAAGAGAAGATGATGAAATAAAGGAAGAGAGATTCTTTTATAAAGTACAATAGACTGGGTCATGGCTCTGAAATGCCTGGGAAAAATTAGAATCAGGATCATGAAAAATTCAGCAGTCTATACAATATAAGTAAGAAATAGGAATAGATCAATGTAATATAATCATAATGTACTTTGGTACCATTAATGTGGGTTTCCCAGGTGGCATTAGCAGTAAAGAACCTGCTTGCATTTGCTGGAGACATAAAAGATGAAGGTTCAGTCCCTGGGTTGGGAAGATCCTCTGGAGAATGGTATGACAACCTTCGCCAGTATTCTTGACAGGAGAATCCCATGGACAGAGAATCCTGGCAGGCTACAGTCTCTGGGGTTGCAGTGTCAGACACGACTGAAGTGACTTAAGACACACACACACACCATGAATGTGTCATAAAAATTTTAAACAAAGATGACAAATAATGCTTTAGAAAAGTTATAAATTGTTGATTTTGAAAAGTATTTTCAAAACTTTTATAACTCCAAATATTCTGCTCTCAGTTTTCCTGTACTAATTGTTGTCTTCTGCAACTTTAACATCATTAGTTTGTACACAAAATGAATGCCTTAAAAACATAAATGAGGTAGGACTGAAATAAGAAAAAGAAAATAAGTGAAGTATAATGTTTTATTACTTACAATGGAGTATAGGGCTACTTCTCTGAATATAAGTAGGTGAGCTACAATCCTTGAGTTGAAACAGCACTCTGAATTTTGCTGCACTAGAACTTCTCATATAACATGTGGTTCACTGAAGGTCGTTCCCTCAAAGTACAGGATGTGCTGTGTGAAGTTTGAAACTAGTAATCTTGACGGTACATAAAATGGTAGGATTGAAATGTGGTCTGAACAAGATGCCACAAGATGAAATACCAAAAAAAAAGACATTAACATAGTGCTATTTGTCTTGGAATTACTCCTATATCTATTTACTTTAGTTTTTTTGTTTGTTTTCAAATCAACTATAACCCAAATACTTGAGTTAATTCAGTAGACTCTGCTTATTTGATTTTTGCAATATACATAATTATAGCATAATTTTAAAATGTTTAAATTAGCCCAATAGGTGCAGATTAAGAAAATTTAAGGAAATTTCCTAAATATCTTTAAATTTTACACCTTCTAGTAGAAGATGGAGGCTTCTTCCGTGACACTTTAGACTAGAGATTGATCAACCAGCAGTCTTCAAGTATAACCATGTAAGACTTTTAAAATAGAAACATTCCACATAAAAATCTGTTTTTCAAACTTCTCTTGAAAACTGAGGACACTTTGGCAGCCTCAGGCCTGCTTCCTCCCACGGCAACAGTCAGTCGTGGAACAGTAAGTCGTGACTGCATTTAGACTAGGCAAGTGTTCTTCCATTTGCCACAGTACNACATAAAAATCTGTTTTTCAAACTTCTCTTGAAAACTGAGGACACTTTGGCAGCCTCAGGCCTGCTTCCTCCCACGGCAACAGTCAGTCGTGGAACAGTAAGTCGTGACTGCATTTAGACTAGGCAAGTGTTCTTCCATTTGCCACAGTACCACCTGCCCCCACTCCCAGCCTGCCTCATGTAACTCCTATTTACCCTATTTCTATTGGTTTCTGAATTTGTGACTCAGTAAAGGGACATGTATTAGTTCTTCATTGCAAGTTTTCTGAGGTAGAGTTGATAAAATACCAATTCAGGTGTATAACATAATGATTCAATATTCGTGAATATTGCAAATTGCTCACTGCAGTTAGTCTGGTTAGCATCTGTCACCATACATAGTTTTTTTTTTTTTCTTGTCATGAGAACTTTTAAAGTCTGCTCTTTTAACAACTTTCAGATATACTCCCCAAAGCATGATGGCATTAGCCTTCTAACAGTGAGACAGGCTGCCTCATGAGGCGGTGGGTAGCCTTGCTCTGAAGTGTTAAAAGACAGTCTGAGTCTACAGCAAATCAAGGAAAGTAGGTGTGAGACTAGCCTAGATGGCCTCTTAAAACTCTTTTCTTCTCTGTACTCCTTTGATTTCCTTCATTAGCATGGCATCATTTTCTGAGAAGTGTTAGTTTTTATAAATTTCACATTTTTAAAATTTTTTTACAAAAAAATAGCAATTTTATATAATAAGAAATCAAGACATACAACTGGCATGTTTTAGATAATTAATGGAAGATGTCTATTCCTGGACCAAGTGCCTCTCTGTATAATATATCTGTTCTTTCAGCATTTGTTTATTGAGCTCCTTCTATGTGCCCAAGATTTTGGCTACATAGGCTACAGTGAACAGACAAAATATATCCTTTTATGGGAGTTTGTATTTGGACTTTAGAAAATAAGTATATAATTTCAGAGAGTGGCAAGTGCTGTGAAGAAAATTGAGAGTGAGTGAGTTTGTGTGTGCTCTTTAGAAAAGGTGACTGAAAATACTTCCAAGAAAGAAATATTTGAGCAGCAAATGAATGATTAGAGTGGGTTAGCTATGCAAGGACATAGGGTTAAGGAACAGGAATGAATCTTACTTCTTCAAGATACAACAAGAAAGCTACTGTAGATGTAGCCTAGAGAGCAAGAGAGAGGGGGCAAGAAATGAAGTCAAATTGTAGGGAAGGTTCTGAGTACAATGGGAAAACATGAGGCGATTTTAATCTGGGGCATGATGTGATCTGATTTAGGGTTTGGAGGGTTTCTATGGCAGGTTTGGGAAGAAGGGACTGCAGGGGGCAAGACACAGGGACACAGCAACCAGGCAGCTGTCCCTGTAATTGAGTAAAAGTGAAAGTCCCACAGTCCTGTCCATTTGTGACCCCATGTCCATGGAATTCTCCAGGCCAGAATACTGAATGGGTAGCCATCTCCTTCTCCAGGGGATCTTCCCAACCCAGGGCTCAAACCTGGATCTCCTGCCTTGCAGGCGGATTCTTTACCAGCTGAGCCACCAGGGAAGCCGCTTACAAGCGGCTAGGGTGGGTGATAATGGTGAAATGGTGGGAAGTGATGATGCAAGGTTTGTAGTGAAAAGAGAACTGACAGGACTTGATGATGGGCTCAATCAGGAAGAGGGAGAGAGAGAGAAGAATCAGGAATGACTCCTACATTTTTGGACTGAGCAACCGGAGGAATGATTGCTCATAACAGAAATAGTATAGACTGGGAGAAGCAAGTTCTCCCAACAAAAACCAAGCAACAAATTAGATCTTTCCTGAAAAAGTCAGGGCATAAATACCCAAGAGAAATATATCGAGTACTAAACATGAGTATACGTATTTTCACATGAAATAAATATACACATTCCCTCATCTTGGAGGACTCATAGTCTGGTTGGGAAACCACATGTCAAAAAAGTCATAACAATTTATATCCAATGTGCTAGAGATGTGAACAAAGTGGGAGAGGAGGAGTTTTCAGATTCTCATTTCCTTGTGATCAAGAGGTAAATAGCTTTAACATGGGCTCACTTGTATGTCCGAGGAATGGCTAGCAGCATGACTTATGAACATAAAAAGAAACTGATAATCACTATCCACCTATTCTTTTATGGGGAATAGACTAGATTTTATTTTACCTTTTCTCAGAGGTCTTATTTTCTCACATTTTAATCATTCCCATAATTCTCTGGGAAATCACCCCTTTACATCACATGATGGAAAGAATATGGAGCATGAAAGAAATTTACCACACTCTGTCTCTTTCTTCTACAAATTCTAATCTTGTTTTCGCTCCCTATCTCTCTTCTGTCTCAACAGCAACCAAAACCTACCAAGTGTTTCTTAAGAGTCTGTTTTGAGCCAAGTACTTGTTTCTTTCCACATTCTCTTTACTTTCTGGCACTTGAAACTTTGAGTATGCTAAAATTTCCAGCTGTTATTTTAAAAGCATTCTTAGACTTCCTCTCTTCCTGACTCAAAGTTTTATTTTCTTCACCACCTCCTATCTGTCTCTTTCATCTTGTTCTCCATTTCCGCCTTTTGCTTAACTCACTAGTAACCTGACAGCCTGCCATGTTTTACTTCCTATGATTTAGCTCCCTCCCACCTCTCTCCCCATGCCGCTTTCCCATTTCTTCTTTAATTGGAACTTCCATATCTTTCTTGGTGACCTTTTTTTTGTTTGTTTTTTTCCTAGGCTGTTTCCTGTCCATATCACTTAATTCTGCTTTCTCTAACATGGTCTGCTGCCTACCATTTCTTCAGTAAGTCCATATTAAAACAAATTTAATGTTTGAACTTCTTATGTAGCTTAAAATAGTTTGACAATGTTGATTAGATTAAAGATGTTCCAAACATCATTATGAATGGTTAATCCTGCCAAACAGCAAAGCCTGCATTTTTTTCCCTTCTTGCTCACTGGGGTTTCTATTGGTGTGTTTTCTTAAAAGAAAAAAAAAAAATTGTGAACAACTGATCTACTTGTCTACTTGCCTGGTTTTAGTTGGGCAGTGACTGAGTAAAGACTGTAATTAAGTATGTTCTAGAAGTCCCAAATAAAAATCCAACTAAGTTAGATTTATAGAAGATAATGAGACAAAAATGAAGATTCACATGAAGAGAAAAGCAAAGAATGTAACAGATTTCCAAGGTCCTTGCATGTCAATAGATATTTAAGAGCCCCTTACTGGAAATTTCTGTCATTACAGATTCAGTAGGAATTATACTTCTTTGAAATTGAGCAAGTTCCCTTTTCCCCTATCCACTGTTAGAAAGATTGAAGTCAAATTTGTGGCCTAAAGTAACTTCTCTTTCTTTCTTTTTTCTTTGACCCACTATCAGAAAGAACTGTTCCGGCCCCAGAGCATTTTCTTTCCTTATCTACTGCCTATTTTTAATTTGTCATCTTGTTGCTTAGTATTTATCTTTTAAGCCACCCCAATTGTTTCTGATGGGAAACTCAGAGATGAGATAGAAACCCCTTCCTTATAAACACCCTTTCGAACCATTTGGTGTCGCTCTTCACCCTGTTTCTACCTCAGTCTTAACTGACTAGAATATGAGCCATTTGGTTAGAAAAGCTGTCACATTTGGAAAGGAGCAGCCAGTCAGAGAGAAATTAAATTGTTTTTCTTTGTCTGCCTGCTGTTCCAAGTTTCTGCTGGCGTTGCCAGTCATTTGGAGAGAGAAGTGTGGGGCTTGTTCAGCTGTCAGTGAGTGTGAAGGAGGTTGGGTGGATGCAAGCCAGCCTCTCCTTTTTGCAGTGGAGTCAATAACTAAAGGCTGGGTAGACCTAGGGGAGGTACCACCAGGTCACCCTAGAGGAAACAGCCCATACTTCTGAGGAAAGAAAGCTTTGTCACTGTTGGAAAGCTGATGGCATTGCTCTCAGAGGCAAAGCTCATATTTCCCACTTTGATATCTCTGACACTAGGAGTCTTTGTGGGCAAAACAACTTTATTCTATTCACCAAAGCTGAATTTGTCATAAGGTTAGTTCAGGCATTCAATAGGGGTGAAATGCTGAAATAGTAAGAATTTCTCTGTGTGAATCAGTCTCTTGAGACAGCTCGGTAGTGTTGGGTCAGATCGCTTTGTATTTGTCTGAGAGTGATGGTGGAGATATTGACAGGTGTGGCTCTCAAGTGTGGTGCGAATGAAGAAGGCGTAGATGGAGTGAATCTATGCTTGTCTGAGAAAACTTATTAAGGAAAAAACTAATCCTAAGAATGGTGAAAGATATATAAACCATGGAGCTTTCTATAAAATACAGAAAGTTAATATGTGATGTTTAAATTCAGAAGCCAGCTTGCCAAACATTCAGTGTTAATAAGGATATATTTCCAGACTTACAGCAGAAATAAGTGACTCAACTGATGAGACATTTATTTAGTGGCCTTAGGACTATGACCCTTGGGAAAAGCACATGTTAGAGACAATAATAGGAAGAAATTTCTATTTCCCCCATTTTGCTGTTTATTTAGTGATTGCCTGTGTTACCACCTGTACTAAGGGCTTTGAATGCATTGTATTATTTACTACTTACAACAAGTTTGTCAAGGCAACTCTTTATCACCTCTGTTTTCTGAATGAATTTCTTCACTGAGACTGAGAAAATTAATGAAAAAACTTGTCCAAGGTTACACAGCTAGAAAACGGTATGGTGAGAGTCAAACCTAGGCACTGCTCAAGTTATTTACCATTATACTATACAGATTTCATTCAGGATGTGTATGTGTGTTCACTCAGTCACATACAGGACTTTGCAACCCCATGAACTGTAGCTTGCCAGGCTCCTCTGTCTATGGAATTTTCCAGGCAAGAATACTGGAGTGGGTTACCATTTCTTCCTCCAGGGGATCCTGCCAACCCAGGGACTGAACTTGAGTCTCCTGAATCTCCTACATTGGCAGGTGGATTCTTTACCACTATGCCTCTGGGAAGTCCTCATTTAGGATATAGGTGCAAAAAAAAAAAAAAGTGGAAAGTTATCTTATCTTCAAATCTGTTATTCATATACAGACTAACATTTGAAAGGAATTATTGAGCCATTGACACATTTCTAAGGAACAGAGAAGACAGAAATAAATGCCTCCAACATAGAACTTTGTAAGAGGAGGTCAAACGTGACTGCAACATAAAAACAGTTTTTGAGCAGATGCTGGAGATTAGTAAGGTACCATATGATGTTTAGTGAGACCTAGTCATGTACTGTGCTCCTTTTCATCATATGTCACTGGTTTAAAAATAATTTTTATTAGTTATTAATTTAATTCATTTCTCTGGATTTAATTTTTCTCTTTTAAGAAATAAAGGCAATAACTGTACCTACTTTGTAAGTTGTTGTGATGATTGAATGAGTTCACATAGTAAAAAATGGTCTGGCACACAGGCAGTGAGTTCTCAAGTGTTAGCCACCACCACTGTTAGCATCATCATCTCGCTGAAATCCTTTTATTTCTCACACCTAGCTCTTACTACATGACAGGCAGTATTGTAAGTACTTTATATTTATTAACTCAGTTCATGTTTGTAATGTACATGTGGGCTTGTTATCATGTCCACCTTAGAGGGAGATCACTGAGGCAGGGCTTAGACTCAGGATGGTGGGCTCTGAAGTTGGCTTTCTTCATCATCACCCAAAGGCTTCTACATACTGTAAGCAATCAGCCCAACTTCAGACAGCTACCAAGGGCCAGAACTGGAATTAGGACTAGTACTTTCCCACCATACGTCTAGATTCTGCAGTTTGGGGGAGGTATAACTTGGAGACTGATTAGAGCTGAAAAACTGAAAGCAAGACACTCTCTACAATCAGAGATGCACTAACATTGCGTTTCAGCACATGAATATACTTTAACGTGCCAAAATCAGACTTTCTTGAAAAGATAATTTAAATATACAGAAAAAAGATTAATAAATAAAATACTCAAGTAAGAAGAGAAATAATTTTAATGAAACAATATAAAATAAAAAAAATGGATCAAAAGAATCTAAAGAGATAGTTCCCCAAATCTAAACCATAAAAACTCATGTTAACATGACAAAACAAATTGAGAATAAAATACTGAATTATGTTTGTTTGCTATTATATTTTATGTTTCCAATGATATTGAAGGAGAAAACATTTCTAACTGCAACAATTTTACAGAGATACAAAACAATTTAGCATTTTAATTTTTAGATTTTTGAACTGATCAGTTTTTTTATCAGTTCAAATTTATTGAAAGTACCTTCTATTTACCCTTTCTATCTACCTTTCTGAAGATTCAAATGGGAAATGTCAGCTCAATTATCATTCATTGAATGTTCAAAAGACTCAGAATTTCATACCTTAAATAGAATACCTATAAAAACCAATAATATGCAAATACGATTTTTTACTCCAAGTTTCTGTCTCTCCTTCTTTCTTTGCCTCTCACTCTGCAAAACCAGGAAAGGCTATTTATTAGGCCTTTTCCTTTGGATTGTTCTAGATGCTGAGGATACAGTGATGCAAAATAAAGTAAAACTAACTACCTGCTCTCCTAAAATGAAGGAGAAAAATAAAACAATTACAAATGCCTAAATGCAAGATACCAACAACAAAAATAGTTGTAGTCATTTTTTAATGCTGTAACTACTACTGAAAATGAGCTTCCTAAGTGGCACTGGTAAGGAACCACCCTGCCAATGCAAAAGAAATAAAATATTCAAGTTCTGTCCCTGAGTCTGGAAGATCCCCTGGAGGAGGGCATGGCAATCCAATCCAGTATTCTTGCCTGGAGTATCCCATGGACAGAGGTGCCTGGCAATGTACAGTTTATAGGGTCACAAAGACTTGGACATGACAGAAGCAACTTACACACACGAACACACACACACACACACACACACGTGAAAATAAGAATAAAAGTAATAGTAATGATAATAATAATACATGATAGGTAGTAGTAATTGAGGACTTATTCCTGTGAAATACCGCTAAGCATTTTATGTGTATTATATCTTTCGGTTAAGTTCATTAGCTCAGTCATGGTGATATCCAGAATAGAAGTGGAGTGATGGGGAAGAAGAGTTAATTTGGGAAAAAAAGAGATGAAAATGTTAGTTTATAAGAGGTTGAATTTGAGGTTATAACAAATGGAAAGTTCATATAAATGGAAATGCCTAGTTCGGTTCAGTTCAGTTGCTCAGTCGTGTCCGACTCTTTGTGACCCCATGAACTGCAGCACGTCAGGCCTCTCTGTCTATCACCAACTCCTGGAGTCCACCCAAACCCATGTCCATTGAGTCGGTGATGCCATCCAACCATCTCATCCTCTGTCATCCACTTCTCCTCCTGCCGTCAATCTTTCCCAGCATTAGGGTCTTTTCAAATGAGTTAGCTGTTCGCATGAAGTGGCCAAAGTATTGGAGTTTCAGCTTCACCATCAGTTCTACCAATGAACACCCAGGACAGATCTCCTTTAGGATGGACTGGTTGGATCTCCTTGCAATCCAAGGGACTCTCAAAAGTCTTCTCCAATACCACAGTTCAAAAGCATCAATTCTTTGGTGCTCAGCTTTCTTTATAGTTCAACTCTCATATCCATACACGACCATTGGAAAAACCATAGCCTTG
>SJYV01034882.1:574599-643445 GCA_006410875.1 Neotragus pygmaeus | reverse complement strand
ATAGAGTTTAAATAAGCAGGGTGACGGTATACAGCCTTGATGCACTCCTTTTCCTATTTGGAACGAGTCTGTTGTTCCATGTCTAGTTCTAACTGTTGCTTCCTGACCTGCATACAGATTTCTCAAGAGGCAGGTCAGGTAGTTTGGTATTCCCATCTCTTTGAGAATTTTCCACAGTTTATTGTGATCCACACAGTCGAAGGCTTTGGCATAATCAATAAAGCAGAAATAGATGTTTTCCTGGAACTCTCTTCCCTTTTTGATGATCCAGTGGATGTTGGCAATTTGATCTCTGGTTCCTCTGCCTTTTCTAAAACAAGCTTGAACATCTGGAAGTTCACGGTTCACATACTGCTGAAGCCTGGCTTGGAGAATTTTGAGCATTACTTTACTAGCATGTGAGATGAGTGCAATTGTGCAGTAGTTTGAGCATTCTTTAGCATTGCCTTTCTTTGGGATTGGAATGAAAACTGACCTTTCCAGTCCACCACTGTAGCCACTGGTGAGGTTTCCAAATTTGCTGGCATATTGAGTGTAGCACTTTCTCAGCATCATCTTTCAAGATTTGAAAGAGCTCAACTGGAATTCCATCACCTTCACTAGCTTTGTTCGTAGTGATGCTTTCTAAGGCCCACTTGACTTCACATCCTAGGATGTCTGGCTCTAGGTGAGTGATTACACCATTGTGGTTATCTGGTTCGTGAAGATCTTTTTTGTACAGTTCTTCTGTGTATTCTTGCCACCTCTTCTTAATACCTTCTGCTTCTCTTAGGTCCCTACCATTTCTGTCCTTTATTGAGCCCATCTTTGCATGACATGTTTCCTTGGTATCTCTAATTTTCTTGAAGAGATCTCTAGTCTTTCCCATTCTGTTCTTTTCCTTTATTTCCTTACACTGATCGCTGAGGAAGGCTTTCTTATCTCTCCATGCTATTCTTTGTAATTCTGCATTCAAATGGGTATATCTTTCCTTTTCACTTCCTTTCTTTTAACAGCTATTTGTAAGCCTTCCTCAGATAGGTATTTTGCTTTTTTGCATTTCATTTTCTTGGCAATGATCTTGATTTCTGTCTCCTGAACAATGTCACAAACCTCCGTCCATAGTTCTTCAGGCACTCTGTCTATCACATCTAGGCCCTTAAATCTATTTCTCACTTCCACTGTATAATCATAAGGAATTTGATTTAGGTCATACCTGAATGGTCTAGTGGTTTTCTCCAGTTTCTTCAATTTCAGTCTGAATTCGGCAATAAGGAGTTCATGATCTGAGCCAGTCAGCTCCCAGTCTGCACAGTGGCTACAATGGCCCAGAAGCACTGTGAAGAGGAGCTACCCCATGTCCAAGGTAAGGAGCAGCAGTTGCGCTTTGCTGGAGCAGCCATGAAGAGATACCACATGTCCAAGGTAAGAGAAACCCAAGTTAGATGGTAGGCACTGAGACAGGGCATCAGAGGGCAGACAGATGGACATGACAATCGTAGACAACTAGCCAGTCTGATCACACACACCACAGCCTTGTCTAACTCAATGAAACTAAGCCATGCCGTGTGGGGCCACCCAAGATGGATGGGTCCTTGTGGAGAAGTCTGACAGAATGTGGTCCACTGGAAATGCCTAGTGCCGTTTATAAATGGAGAAGGGGCTGATGGGAAATAAGAACTAGAGAAGGATTATCTGGTGATCCAGAGGTGATTAGCCTCTCAGGAGACAGTGGAAGCAGCAGCATTTATAAACTCACTGACTAAAAAAGTATAAAAAGACGATGAGCAGAGGACAGACCCTTGAGACACACAAAAGGGCGGGAATGGTGAGTAACAGTTATCTATGAAGAGAGAAACAGGGCAGTCAGAGAACAAGAAGAGACCAAGAGAGTTCTAAATGCAGCAAGGAGATCAAGGTAAAGACAGAAGGTATATTTCGGCAGGAAAATGGCTACTGGTATCAAAAGAGTGCTTTATGTAGAGTGAAAGCAAAGAGAGTGGAGAAACCAAATGCAAGGGATGGAGTGGGGTGGACAGGCAGGAAGTGGCCTCTGTCAGTACAAGAAAGCAGAGACAGGATAATAGCCAGAATGGCTTGGGGGCAGTTCCAAGAACAAAGTGGCATCGTTCAGTTCACGTCTAATCTCTGGGTTCCAAAGACTACTGAGAACGAAATTGGTATTAGCTCAATGAAAAATTTCTTATGAAACACCGAAAATATAACCTATTTTTCTACACAACAGTTGGCTTTCAGCATACAACCTAACCCCCACAGGAGACCTCAGTATTGTTTCTTGAATATGAGAAACTTGTGCCCTCTGATGTGAACATTTCATTTTCCCATCTCCCTTCACATAGGGATTTATTTTTGCTGTCAGTCAGAAGGGAACATTATCTGCTGGTAGGTAGTAGGGTCTGATGGAGAAGGGAGAAGATGAGACATACTCTGTCAGCAGGTTGCATTTGTATTAGGAAAATATCATTTTGGCAGGAGAGACACTGTAATTTGTCAAGCAGATTAATCTCTGGAGTGGAAAGTTCTAATCAAATGGTGAAGATTTTAATACATCTCTTGGATAGATAGGTTGGCTGCAGCCCTGTAACTGCTATGGGTGTGAAAAGAGACTCAGACCATCTGCAAGAATCTGATGGATGGAAGTCATGATAAATTTGGAGAATCTGTATAATTAGGTTTGCTTAGTGTTGGCATGTTCCCACTTTTAGCAATGCATCAGAACAAGTAGAAAATGCTCATTTAGAGCATAGTAGTCTATGTATATTACATTAAGATTCCTTTAATCTATCTACAGGTTGTGAATGGCTAGAAAACTAGAGAAATAATCAGAGTAATCTTCCTCTTTCACTCTGATTATATTTGTTATATTTTCAAAATAAACAAAAAGGAATTGACAGGCAGAAAATTCAAAATACACAAGAGCTAGAATTTTTCTTCAAACTTGTAAATGGCATTCCAGTTGAAACCATATTTAATGGCAAGCTAATTCTAATTATACTCTGAAATTCTTGTCCCATTAGGGGGTCCTTCAGGAAATATATATTTTTTAATTGAATTTTTTTCTTACTGAAGGATAATTGCTTTACAGAATTTTGTTGTTTTCTGTCAAACTTCAACATGAATTAGCCGTAGGTATATATATGTCCCCTCCCTTTTGAACCTCCCTCTCTTCTCCTCCATCCCACCTTTCTAGGTTGATACAGAGCCCCTGTTTGAGTTTCCTGAGCCATACAGCAAATTCCTGTTGGCTATCTATTTTGCATATGGTAATGTAAGTTTCGTGTTACTTTTTCCATACATCTCACTCCTCCCCTCTCCCCATGTCCATAAGTATATTCTCTGTGTCTGTTTCTTCATTTTTGCCCTGTAAATAAATTCTTCAGTGTATTTTTGAACTGATAGATGTATTAAAGCTGTGCTTTACATGCTAATACTTCTCCATATATTTAATTACAGGAAAGGTGGTAGAAGTAAGTGGTTCTAGAACACTGAGATATTTGGCTTTGGTAAAGCTTCATTTCATTACTGCAAGGTTCGAATCAACTTCTGTGTATCCTCATGGTAATTGGCAGAGTGCTCTAAGGGTAGTAAATAGTCATAAAACATATTTCAGCATATGAACACAAAGAATATTGTCATATTTTCAACTATCATAAGAGCAGTTTAAAAATTCCATAAAGAGAATTGGACAGAATTTAAGATTTCAATGCGTGCATGCTTAGTTGCTCAGTGGTGTTCGAATCCATGAGATCCCATGGAGTTCTCGATATATATTGCTAATTACAGAATGATTATTATCCAGTTTCTAGCTATTGATGATTTGGGTATATCTTGAATTACAATTTTTAATGATAAAAGATTATATCCAGTGTTTCCAGCTCAGTATAGTCAGAAAGGAGCCTCCCACGTGGCACCAATCCAGGAGAGTTGAAAGACATGGGTTCAATCCCTGGGTCTGGAAGGTCCCCTGGAGAAGCTCATGACAACCTACTCCAGTATTCTTGCCTGGAGAATTCCATGGACAGAGGAGCCTGGTGGGTCCATGGAGTTGCAAAGAGTCAGACATGACTGAAGCTACTTAGCACACACACATGTGCAGTAAGAAAGATGACCCTATTGGAGAGAGTAACAGAGCTTCTGTTGGATATGAAACAGCCTATGGAAATACAATACATATGGCTGGATGCTGCCTAAAGTGTATGTAAACTGCCATTAGTTTATCAAGTTGTAGTATCTCTCCTTTCAAAATCTTAGGCAGCTTGTGTGTACCATCTGCTCTTTGTCTATATTCCTTCTGAGCTTTTCTTTATCTGGAAGAATGGTTCTTGAAATTCTTACAGTACTCTTCATACCGTTTGCTACGTATTTTAAGAAGCATCTGGTTGGAAGAAGTCCCACTTTCTGTATTTGTTCCCAGCTGTCTAGTGTGTGCCATGTTTTTTTGTGAATCTAGTTTTGTTGACTTTGGGGGTAAATGCTTTTGCATTTCCTTAAGTAAATATTTATGGTGAGACTAATAGCCCAAAGCAAGTTGCTAAGGTTGTATAAATGAAAGACTCAGCATCAGGAAAACTTGAGTAATTTACCTGACATCTAATTTGCACAAGGTTACCTGAAAATTGGTGTTTGTTTCTTTTGCTTGATGATCTCAAGATGGACCTTGTCTCTTTAAGGGATCCTGGATACCTTGACTACTTTCTCAAACATCTGCCCCAGTTTCATCAGGAAGACTTTGGGCTAGCTATAATTCACATAGCTTTCCCTTCAGCAAACAAGGCACCTACCTGTCAGAAAGACAAATTTTCCAAGGAGCTAAAGAAATGAAAGTGTTATAAAGGAGCTCTGAATGTAAATAGGGACAGAACTTTCAGTTAAGTGAGCTGTAGGATTGCCTGTTGCCATCTATTTTTTACTTATTTTTATAGCTTTTTTTTGAAATAACCCTCACATTAAAATTTGGAAATTTAAAACACACTAAGAAGAAAATTAAAATCATGCATAATGCCTAGAAATAATAGCTACCACTTTTGTGGTGTCACTATGAAATCAGTACCATCTTAAGAGCTTCACTTCTATTAATTCTTTTAACTCTCATGATGATATTATGATGGAAACTATCATACCCCTTGTTGTAGAGATGAGGAAACTGAAGCATAGGTTAAGTTACATGTCCAAAGTCACTTTACTGAGAGGTGGCAGAGAGATACTGGCAGTCTAAATTCCCAAGGTCTAACTCTTAACTGCGACGCTGTGTCATCGACTCTTATTTATTCCTATTTATACTTAAATGCAATTCCTTACAGATTACTTCCAATCAAGTTTTTAAAACAAAATTGAAATGAGACCATTTTTAATTATTTGCCTAATTTTTACTTACCTAACCTTATAAAAAGTGTTACACCACACTATCTACATATGTTTGGTAGGTATCTTTGTAGTGAAGATGCTTTAAACTAGTAAAGGGCTTCCCTCATAGCTCAGTTGGTAAAGAATCCATCTGCAATGCAGGGAGACCCTGGTTATATCCCTAGGTTGGGAAGATCCACTGGAGAAGAGATTGGCTACCCACCCCAGTATTCTTTGGCTTCCCTTGTGGCTCAGCTGGTAAAGGATCCACCTGCATTGCAGGAGACCTGGGTTCAATCCCTGGGTTTAGGAGATCCCCTGGAGAAGGGAAAGGCTACCCACTCCAGTATTCTAGCCTGGAGAATTCCATGAGCAACTTCCACTTTAATTTCAAAGTTGCTGAGACCCCTGACTTCATTTATCACCTATTTCCAAAAATTTGCTTTGCCTATAGAGCAGTAACATTGGAGAAGGCAATGGCACCCCACTCCAGTACTCTTGCCTGGAAAATCCCATGGACGGAGGAGCCTGGTGAGCTGCAGTCCATGGGGTCGCTATGGGTCGGACACGACTGGGTGATTTCACTTTCACTTTTCACTTTCATACATTGGAGAAGGAAATGGCAACCCACTCCAGAGTTCTTGCCTGGAGAATCCCAGGGACGAGGGAGCCTGGTGGGCTGCCGTCTATAGGGTCACATAGAGTTGGACAAGACTGAAGCGACTTAGCAGCAGCATAGAGCAGTAACGTAGTACAGAAGAAAAAGTGCAGGAAGCCAAGTTGGTGCAGGTCTAAGTGAACCACCTTTGGTCCGTCCCTTAGCCATCTTAAGTCTCAGTTTCTTCCTCTATAAAATAAGTATATTGATATAGGGCTATGGGGTTGCCATGATGACTGAACATTATGCATGCGAAGTGTGCTTACTAGGGTATATATAGCCATTTATAGATGTCAGTGGCTGCTTTTAATGGTAACAATAATAATGATCATGTCCAGCTACAAGTGTCAATCCCTAGAGGAAATTCTTTCTTAGTCGAGGGAGGAGATAAGAGAGGTTTATCAAAGAAATGAACACAGAACTCTGTCACTGTCAGAACTATTGAAATATCCTTTAATAATGGTGATGGAAACACTGAAAAAATTACCAGCATAAATAAGATTTCCATGTTACTTCCTTCTAGACTTTTGTCTATTAAGTTTTCTGTTTTATTTGTTTAATTTTGCCATTTGACTCCTGTCTATCCCAAGGTCCATGAATTGCTAAGTCAACTGCTTTCATTTTCCTCCCTGCCTTTTTTAAAAACTTATATGCATATACACAATTAAATATTTTATATACTTTTATATATAAATATATATTTATATTTAACACCAAAAATGTTTTATATTGGTATATAGCTGATTACAATGCTGTTGATAGTTTCAGGTTCCTCCCCTTTCAATTTGCTACTTATTTTTTCATTTCTCTCCCTTCTACTTGGTAACTTGCTTGCTTCAGTTCAGTTCAGTTCAGTTGCTCAGTCCTGTCTGACTCTTTGCAACCTTGTGAATTGCAGCACGCCAGGCCTCCCTGTCCATCACCAACTCCCAGAGTTCACTCAAACTCAGGTCCATCGAGTCAGTGACGCCATCCAACCATCTCATCCCCTGTCGTCCCCTTCTCCTCATGTCTCCAATCCTTCCTAGCATCAGTCTTTTCCAATGAGTCAACTCTTCACATGAGGTGGCCAAAGTACTGGAGTTTCAGCTTTATCATCATTCCTTTCAAAGAAATCCAAGAGTTGATTTCCTTCAGAATGGACTGGTTGGATCTCCTTAGAGTCCAAGGGACTCTCAAGAGTCTTCTCCAACACCACGGTTCAAAAGCATCAATTCTTCGGCCCTCATCTTTCTTCACAGTCCAACTCTCACATCCATACATGACCACTGGAAAAACCATANTCCAAGGGACTCTCAAGAGTCTTCTCCAACACCACGGTTCAAAAGCATCAATTCTTCGGCACTCAGCTTTCTTCACAGTCCAACTCTCACATCCATACATGACCACTGGAAAAACCATAGCCTTGACTAGATGGACCTTAGTCGGCAAAGTAATGTCTCTGCTTTTCACTATGCTATCTAGGTTGGTCATAACTTTCCTTCCAAGGAGTAAGCGTCTTTTAATTTCATGGCTGCAATCACCATCTGCAGTGATTTTGGAGCCCCCCCAAAAAAACTCTGACACTGATTCCACTGTTTCCCCATCTATTTGCCATGAAGTGATGGGACCGGATTCTGTGATCTTTGTTTTCTGAATGTTGAGCAATGTCTCCCTTTTCTCTTCTCTTTCTCATGTCATTGTACTAAGTGCTTCTGCTTGTAGACAAATCTGGTCTTGGGTGGGGGACTGGAGTCTTGCCATGGACCTTTGAGAGGTGCCTGTTTTCCCCTGTTCTCTCCCTTTGCACAGAACCACATCCGCATGGTTTCAGGCACAGAAACCTGGACACTTGAGGTTGAGTCCTTCAGACAAGGAGATCCTGATTCCATATTCACAATACTGTAGCAATCTGCAACCTAAAACTGTTAAGAACCAAGTTGCTAAATGAACTGCTTTGTAACTGACCTGGCTTAACTAGTTTAGAAGGAGATAATATTCAAAATGTGAATAAAATGATAAAGAGGGTAGATTGTTTTTAAACTCCCAGGCTCTTCTAAAATTGGTTGAAAATGTCTACAAAAGTTGCACTGATGATATTTTATATGAAACTCTCTAATTCTCCAGCTTTTGCCATCTTTGGAAATTGTTGGTAGTAGCTCAGCACATACTGACAAATTTTTGTATTTTCTTTTAATTTGGGACTTGGCACTTACATTAGAAATCTTAGCAAGACTGAAAGGCAGATCCAGCTGAGGTGGAATACCTGCCTTATAAACTTGTTATGGAGATATTCTTGAGAATATGTGAAAAAAGTACCTATATTCTGAAAAGATATCATCAGCCCCTGCCCACTGCCTTAAATTCACGTTGCCCTGTCCAGAGAAAGTACCATAGAAAATTCTGCAGTGGATAAGTCTAGACAAAATAGTTTTGGACAATTTGAGCATATCCCTTCAGATTAAAGAGTATTGCAAGGGGTTAATTGGACTCAAAAATCCCTCCCCATGAGGTTTGAGAGTCTGTGATATAAATTCCATCTGTTACTTGAAGCAGTTTATGGGTTTGGCAATATGATGTGTTGGCTTGACAATTGTTTAAAAAATCCCTCTTAGTCTGATACAGGTATAATCTTTTTTATAGTATCCAGATTTATTTTCCTCAACATCTAATTTTAAATTAGAAACCACTCCAGCTCCGTGTCTGGGATACCAAATTTGTTCTGAATGTGAATAATACATAGCCATCTCTTGACCAAAGAGGTGTAACTTTCATACTGTAGTGGGAGTAGAACATTCTTCCCCAAGTTTAATGCTATGAGAATTGGAATGTTATAAATAGTGAAAGTCAGACCTGAAATATTTCCTGACTATACTTTCTCTGATTCAAGGGACTGTCTACAAACCGCCTTCAGTTCGCAGAACCTGAGATGGTCTCTAGGCTTATGTAGACCGTGTGCTCATTTTCTAGGATTAATTTTCATAGAGATAAAACCAGATTTAAGAAAGAAGAGAAGTAAATACAGTCTTAAATAACTAAAACAGGGAAAAGTCAGCTTTCACCTCAAGAGGGTGAATGTTATCCTAGTCATGGAAAGGCAGGATCTGCTTCCCTCTGGCCCTTTCCTCACCCACGACCCTGGTTTTGAATTTTATACAAAGGGCTTGATGTTGTTGTTCAGGTCCTAGGTCATGCCTGACTCTGGGCAACCCCATGGACCATAGCCCGCCAGGTTTCTTTGTCCATGGGATTCTTCAGGCAAGTGTACTAGTGGTGGTGGTGGTGGTTTAGTTGCTAAGTCATGTCCGACTCTTGTGATCCTGTGGACTGTAGCCTGCCAGGCTCCTCTGTCCGTGGGAATTCTCCAGGCAAGAATACTGGAGTGGGTTGCCGTTTTCTTCTCCAGGGAATCTTCTGGGACCAGGGATCAAACCCACATCTCCTGCACTGGCAGGTGGATTCTCTACCCCTGAGCCACCAGGGAAGCCCACAGAAAAGGCTACCTTGGCTATATTCATTCATAGATAGGAAATGCCTTCAGGTCTGTCTGCTTCAGCTTCCTGATGCTCTATGAAATAGATGACTTTTTAAAATTTATTTATTTTACTTTACAATACTGTATTGATTGACTTTTTATCATGCCTCCTATCCTCTTCTATAGACCTGTTTGATTACATGATTAGGTTATAAACTTTTATTGTGATCTGCTTCCCTTTAAATTCTACTTCTAATCTAATAATTTTCCCTGGCTCCACATTCCACCACTACTGGCAAGGAAGGGGCTCTGTTCCTCCAGTCTGCACTAACTGCTCAGGAAACTTTCTATCTGGATGGATATTAGTACTTCAGCTTCACTTGTATGAAGAAAGAGATTGGACAACTTTCTCTAATTGTTGGTCAGCTCGCAGAGAAGACAGAGTTCTTGGTCTATGAAGACATTGCACCTACTCTACACTGGCCCAGTCTACCAAAAGGAGATAAGAAGCCTTAGGCCTTGCTCTGCATGGAAGGAGATGTCATTTCCCATTACTTAGAAGTAAGATAGCAGATTTCTGTCTCCAGAACAAGATGATGATGACCTCAGTAGCCTTAGCTAGTTTTGTGGACCAAGTAAATAAACTTGAAATATCAATTTCTGGGAAAAAATATTTGACCCTAACCTTTACAGACACATAGGGAAACCCTACTTAAGACTATGCCCATGGCACTCCTGTCCCCTTCTAGTCATTTTGACTAATCTTTTCTTATTTGGATTGTAATTTGACACTAGAAATATTTCCTCGCCCTTTGTTCCAGGATTCCAGATTAATAGGTTTGGACTGCTTTAAAAAAGAAAACAGAGTGTCCTTAACTCTATGCAGACTATGAGTTAGCATCTGGAACTGCTCCTTGCTTTTGTGGATGCCTGATCTCTTGGGCTAATGTTTATTCCACCAGCTGCCCTTTTTTAACATGCCCAGCCTCCCAAGAGCCAGATAAAAAAGCTCTATGTCCACCTGCTTTTCCATTCAGAACTGTCTCCTGGCTCCATTTCTCATCATCTCCTCCGAACTGCTTTCTTATTAGCTATCAGTCTCCATGTTCTTTAAATGTCACTAGGCTCCCATCGTTGCTAGTTCTTTGAAATGGCATCTTGATTTCATGCTGCTGCTGCTGCTAAGTTGCTCCCAGTCGTGTCCGACTCTGTGCGACCCCAGAGATGACAGCCCACCAGGCTCCCCCATCCCTGGGAGTCTCCAGGCAAGAACACTGGAGTGCTGGATCTCATTAAATATGCCTTTGAGGGAGAGTTTTGGTAAATACCTCCATCAAAAGGCTTCAGATCCATGACATTATAGCTATAACTTTGGCTTTCCTGTGACTTTAGACACTAACTGAATGCTGTATTCTTTGCTGGTTAACTAAAAAATTCTAGTGCTGAAAAATCATGTGGCATTTCCTGCCTCTAGATCTAAGTGACTATCTAATCCAGGGCATTGATTCCATGTGATGAGTTGCATCTAGTGTGAGCAGACATTAAGCTTCCATGTGGCAGGGACTTCCTTCCTTCCTTTCACTTTTAACTAACTTAATTCCTCTGTTTTTAAAAATTGAAATATAGTTGATTTACAATATTATATTAGTTTCAGGTGTATTACATAGTGATTTCACATTTGCATACATTACACAATTAGCATCAACCTAGTTATCATCTATCCCCATATAAAATGATTACATTAGTAACTGTATTCCTTATCCTGTATATTACATCCCATGGCTTATTTGTTTTCTAACTAGTAGTCTGCATCTCTTAGTCCTTTTCACCTATTTCACTCAACTCTCACCTGTCTTCTCTCTGGTAATCACCCACTTGTTCTCTATATCTATGGGTCTGGTTTTGTTTTTGTTTTCTAGATTCTACGTCTAAGTGTTTATATTGTATTTGTTTTTTTTTTTTTTAATCTGTTTTTTGGTCTGGTTTATTTCACTTAGCATAATGCTGTCCAGAGCTATTTATGTTCTTTCAAATAGCAAGATTTCAAGTTTTATGGTTGAGTAATATTCCATTGGGCTTCCCTTGTAGCTCATTCGGTAAAGAATCTGCCTGCAGTGCAGATGACCTGGGTTCGATCCCTGGGTTGGGAAGATCCCCTGGAGAAGGAAATGGCAACCTACTCCAGTATCCTTGCCTGGAAAATCTCATGGACAGAGGAGGCTGGTGGGCTGCAGTCCATGGGGTCGCAAAGAGTTGGGCATGACTGAGTGACTAATATTATTTAGGACTTCCCTGGTGGCTCAGACGGTAAACTGTCTGTCTACAATGCAGGAAACCCGGGATCGATCCCTGGGTCAGGATGATCCCCTGGAGAAGGAAATGGCAATCCACTCCAGTATTATTGCCTGGAAAATCCCATGGACCGAGGAGCCTGGTAGGCTACAGTCCATGGGGTGGAAAAGAGTCAGACATGACTGAGTCACTTCACTTCACTTCAATATTCCATTTATATATATATATATAAATGGAATATTGAAGTGAANAGCCAGGCTCCAGCAATACGTGAACTATGAACTTCTAAACATTCAAGCTGGATTTAGAAAAGACAGAGATATCAGAGATAAATTGCCAAGATCTGTTGGATCATTGAAAAAGCAAAAGAGTTCCAGAAAAACATCTATTTCTGCTTTATTGACTATGCCAAAGCTTTTGGGTGTGTGGACCACAAGAAAGTCTGGAAAATTCTTTAAGAGATGGGAATGCCAGACCACCTGATCTGCCTCTTGAGAAATCTGTATGCAGGTCAGGTAGCAACAGTTAGAAGTGGACATGGAATAACAGACTAGTTTCAAATAGGGAAAGGGGTACATCAAGGCTGTATATTGTCACCCTGCTTATTTAACTTATATGCAGAATAGATCATAAGCAATGCTGGGCTGGAGGAAGTACAAGCTGGAATCAAGGATGCTGGGAGAAATATCAATAACCTCAGATATGCAGATGACACCATCCTTTGTCAGAAAGTGGAGAAGAACTAAAGAGCCTCCTGATGAAAGTGAAAGAATAGAGTGAAAAAGTATTGGACACGACTGAGCAACTGAACTGATACTGATACTGACTGCTGTTAAGAATGTAGTGAAATGGGTATTATACTTATGGAAGTATCAAGTGATATATGAAAATACTGATCACACAAGTTTGGAAATGCATACAAGTAATTATCTAAAGGAGACAGACATTAATTTTATATTCAGAAAAAATAAAGGAATTAGAAAATTTTTTTAAATGAAGTAGAACTTAAACAATATTTTAATGTGTAATATGATTATTAAAATGTAAAATACTTGCTTCTTGTAACAGCTTAGTATCTAAGGCTTTTCATTAGTGGAAAAGCCTTTGCTATCCCCACTAAAATCTGAGAGCAAACTATGGATACATTTGATATAAAAAACTAACAAATAGTGTAGAACTGTTGAGTCTGTCTGTAATCTTTGAATTCCTTGATGTAAACTTAGAGAAAGCAAGATAGGGCAGTGAATGGTGGCTGGTCTCTAAGGCAGGAGATATGAGCTCTATTCCAGTCTGCCACTTATGGTATTACCTTATGCATATCAAGTTCTCACTGTGAACTCTAATATACAGCCTAGAAGATCATCAATAAATGTTTCTTGCTCAAATTACTTGTACAAGGCCACACAGGCATTGAACGTTGGAACATGTGAGGTTTGGTGGATTTAGGCTGGCTGGAACATAATCAAATTTAGGAAGGGAGAAAATTCCAATTAGAGAGAACAGCATGNTAGAAGATCATCAATAAATGTTTCTTGCTCAAATTACTTGTACAAGGCCACACAGGCATTGAACGTTGGAACATGTGAGGTTTGGTGGATTTAGGCTGGCTGGAACATAATCAAATTTAGGAAGGGAGAAAATTCCAATTAGAGAGAACAGCATGAACAAAAATGATGACATTCAGACCACATGTGAAGCTGGTTTATGCAGCCAGTACAGACAAATATACATAATATCTCAGCATATTAGTAATATTTTATAATATTATATTTATTATAATATATGATATCTAAGCTTTCCTTCTATTATTGTTTTATAACCTAATTGCTTATACATTTTCATATTTGGTCTTCTTGGAAGATCTTTGGAGTTTGAATGAACACTTACTATCATCCTCTCACACTCTTGAATTAAAATTAAAAAAATTTAAGATACCCTTTCCTAAGTAAGTATTAGGCCAGGAAATTCAGATAGACACCCCATAGTAATTTGATGGAAAATATTGAAACCGATGGAAAGCAACTTAAAACTCAGCACACGAAGGTAATGGAGAAGCAGTAGCATACCCCAGAGAAGTGATTGACAGAGGAGGAGACTGTTAGTGCAAGTTTATATTTTTGTTTTTGCTTTGGCTACACTGTGTGGCTTGCAGGATCTTAGTTCCCCAGCTAGATTCTGAATCTGGGCACTTAGCAGTGAAAGGCCTGAGGACTGACCCCTGAACCACCAGGAAACTCAGTGCAGATTTATATAAAAGATATTTGCATACAAGGGGCTCAAGGTCAGAATCTAGGACAGTGGACAGTAGTAAAGGAAAAAGATAATCTCCAAGCAGCATCTAGAAACTGGGTGGTAAATTTATCTACCACAGTTAAGAAGGAAGCAATGAAACATGTAGAACATTGAAAGAGAGGGTTGAGTTGGCACTGTTGTAAACCTCAAACTGATGATTTTGCAAGATTTCGTTTCTACCTTAAGGCAAGACCACACCTCAACCACTTCATACAGACAAAAATCTTCCCTTAAAAGACATCAATAAGAGGTTTCTCAATTGTATACACCTCAAACAAGTCTTTGTTGGGCCAAGATGGGGTTGGAATGATCTGAGTTCTGTCTGCCTTTTCTGCCTGTTCAGCCAAGTAAGATTTTGGAAACTGACTCATGTATGGTTGCTGCTGGACATCAGAGCCTTGTCAAACCAAGAGAGCTCTCTTGGAGGCTCCAGCTCTGTTGGAGGCTCCAGGGTAGAGCAGGGTGGGTCATGTCTCTGGTTCCTGGAGGCACAGCTGATACTTCTGTATATATACAAAAGCAACCTCAGGTATCTGAGATCCTCCGATTCTTTAGCAAAAAGTTGTTGTTTAGTTGCTAAGTTGTGTCCAACTTTTTTTGCGACCCCATAGATTGTAGTAGCCCACCAAGTTTCTCTGTCTCTAGGACTTCCCAGGAAATCATACTGGAGTGGGTTACCATGTCCTTCTCCAGAGGATGTTCCTTACTCAGGGACTGAACCAGCGTCTGCTGCAATTAACAGGTAGATTTTTCACCACTGAGACACCAGGAAAGCCTCCAAAATATGGTCACTTAATTCTACAACTGGGCAGAGAATGCCAGGTGGTAAGACATGTTTTGAAAACACAGTTTTTTAAAAAATTTAAGCATATATATATATTTGGATAGAGTGAAAAAATCAATAAGGATGAAATAAACTTTAAAAGTGAGGTTTAATAATTTATTTATGACTATTTATATATACAAAATACACACAGAGAGAGATTTATTAGAAAGAGGGCCCACCTGTGTGCTAATTGGTCATGTGCTCAGTGATCTATGAGGTCATCTCCCATTTGTGTATTAACTTGGGGGCAGATAGGGTGAGATTACTGGTGTTTTGTCACCCATAAAATCCTTGACGAACAGTATAGGAATTTTCTCAGTCTCTTTTCCTAAGCTAGTAGAAACTCAAGAAGCAGGTGATTTGACAACCAAATTTCTCTTTTCCTTTAGGATCACTCTTATCCTTTACTCAAAAATCTCTGGAAACATTCCTATTCATTTGAAACAACTGTCTTTTCATTAGTTGGCTCCTGGATGAAGAAATACTCTTCCTGGAGTAGAAGTAGATTAGTTATGTTTTTATTCAACACCAGAACAAAAGTCATATTAGGATTAAATAGCCAAGCAATAGTTCTTACTGATGACCTGATTCTTTTAAGATTTCTCAAGTAATTACATGTTGCTTCGTATTTCCTCAAAAATACCATTCATTCCACACTTTATCATGGGCCAGAGATCGAGAATTCTTTGGAAATTCTGCAGCTACATATAAGTTTTAATATTAATTCCTCATTATGATGTATGATCTTAAAAGTTTTCATGTGGAAGTTCTATTATTTCTGGTGATTAAACATTTTACCATGCAAGAGACACCAATCATATAGAAGAAATGTAAGTGGTTTTGTGTGCTTATTTCTGGATGATTTTTTTAGAGCTGGAAGCAACAGAGTGCATACAAACTTAATAATTCTCTCAATGTTTTCAGAAAGTTTTTATATTTTCTATGAGTTTTCTCAAACTCTCTATTTCCCCCAAACACAAATAAAGCCCAAATTACTAACAAGTTAGAACTAGTTGTTGATTTTTTCCTTCATATGAGAGGCTCTTTCATTCTCCATTTATATCCTTCCAAAGGACTTATAAATATCTGTACTGTGGCTAGCGAACAGTATAATGTTCTGTATGGCAGCATAAGTAAGGAGGTAGAAAGAGAAAGTATATACAAGTTGCTCTGATGTGGTAAGAATGGCTCAGGCAACTGCATTAAGTGAAGTTCCCATTCATCAGGTGATGAAATAGCATTTACCCTTAAATTTCCCTAAAAATAGGTTAGCTATGGGTAAGCTCAGGTCAAAGCCCTACTGGGTCTAGACTGACATCCTTTCTAACTAAGGTTTACTATAAAAGTGGTGGCTCTATAAAAGTCCTTAAATATTGATTTATTTGAGTAGTGGACATTGGTGCCTAATTTCCTAGAACATAGTTTTCCTTTTGCCATGATGTCTGCTTAGAGTTGTTTGGCCATTAATTTTATTTTGACCATTTTTCTCAAGTTTGCCCTCTTCCTATCTGAGGTCATGTGGTGCCATTGTCTTTGATTTCTTGGCAGTAACATAGGATAGTAAGGAAAATATTGGATCAGAAACAGAGACTGGAGTGTCTCTTCAAGTTTTGCCATTACCAACTGGGTGAACTTCAAGGTAATCACCCAGTTCTCCTGTGTCTCTATTCTTTCATCTGTAAATGAGGATGTTGAACTAGATGGCTTTCCCAGTAATCAAGTTCTATGAGCAGGCACTATTTTTCACCACTCTTTGTTCCCATGCTTTGTGCTGTGGTAAATTTTCTTTTGCCACTAAAAAAGTAATAGAGTATTGTAAAGTAAAATAAAGTAAAAATAAAAATAAAGTAAGATGATAAAAGTAATGCATACATTTAGTGTAACAGGAGGTACCCTGGTAAAGAATCTGCCTGCCAATGCAGAAGAGGCAAGTGATGCACGTTCCATCTCTGGGTTGGGAAGTCTTCTGGAGAAGGAAATGGCAAGCCATTCCAGTATTCTTGCCTGGGAAATCCCATGGATAGAGGAGCCTGGAGGGTTATAGTCCAGGGGATCACAAAGAGTTGGACATGACAGAACAGACAGACACACACAGAGAAAAATTAAAGAAGGCAATTACCAAAATATTCCTACCCCATCCAAAGATAACTACTGTTAACATTTGTTGTATTGGGTGTCAGTGTTTCTCTTTTACATATGTATGTATTTGACTTCCATTTTATAATATATGTGTAATTATATTTTGTAGGTGAATAAAAATATATTTACAAAATGTGTGATAATACTAAATATATATAGTCTTATATGCTACTTATTTCATTTAACAGTACATTATGACTGTTATTTAATATTCTTCAAGAATATTATCTTTTTAAATATTAATTTTAATGTCTACAAAGTATACAGTGTCTCAATAGAAAAAAATCCAGTAAGTTTTCACTTTAATTATGATATTGCTATATAAAAAATTCATTAAAAATCATTTCTATTTAGGTTAGACACTTAGGTTATTTCAATTTTTGTCTATTATGAATAACACTGTACTGAACCTACTCACAATGAATGTCATAACCTTCCTGATAATTACTTTAGGAAAATGTATTAATTACTTTTTACTGCATAACATATTATCCCCAAATTTGATGTATTAAAATAGTTAAAAATATTTACTGTCTCATAGCTTTTGTGGTTAGGAGTCTGGGAGCACCTTAGCTGGCTGGTTTTGTCTCAAGGTCTCTAAATGATTATAGTTAAGTTGTCAGCTGGAGCTGCAGTAATCTAAAGGCTTGACTAGGGCTGGTGGATTTGCTCCCAAGGTGACTCACTCTCATCACTGACAAGTTGATCTTGGCTGTTGACAAAAGGCCTTAGTTCTTCCTTAGTGGGACTTTTCATGGGCCACTTGAGTGCCTTCACAATATGAAAGCTGGCTTAGTCAGGACAAGTGACCTAAGAGGAAGTAAGGCAGAAGCCACAATGCTTCTTATGACCTAACCTCAGAAGTCATGCTCCATAATTTCTTCAATATCTCATTTACTACACAAATCACTCCGTTTAATGTGGAAAGACATCAACATCAGAAGATGAGACTTACTGGAAGCCATTTTAGAGGCAGGTTACCATAGATATTAATAGATTCCCTGAAGTGCAATTATGGGATCATACCTTAGTAGAAAAAAAAAACCCAAACTTTTAAATTGATCATATTCAGTTCAGTTCAGTTCAGTCACTCAGTCGTGTCCGACTCTTTGCGACCCCATGAATTGCAGNGACGTACTCCTTTTCCTATCTGGAACCAGTCTCTTGCTCCATGTCCAGTTCTAACTGTTGCTTCCTGACCTGCATACAGATTTCTCACGAGGCAGGTCAGGTGGTCTGGTATTCACATCTCTTTCAGAATTTTCCACAGTTTATTGTGATCCACACAGTCAAAGGCTTTAGTAGAAGGGAAAAAATCTTAAAAATTAAGACAGAAATAAATGCTAAAGAATCAAAGGAGACCATAGCCAAAATCAACAAATATAAAAGCTGGTTCTTTGAAAAGATAAATAAAATAGACAAACCATTAGCCAGACTCATTAAGAAAAATAGGGAGAAGAATCAAATCAACAAACTTAGAAATGAAAATGGAGAAATCACAGACAACACAGAAATACAAAGGATCATAAGAGACTACTATAAGCAAGTATATCCCAATAAAATGGACAACTTTGAAGAAATGGACAAGTTCTTAGAAAAGTATAGCTTTCCAAAACTGAAACAGGAAGAAATAGAAAATCTTAACACACCCATCACAAGCACAGAAATCGAAACTGTAACCACAAATCTTCCAATAAACAAAAGCCCAGGACCAGAGGGCTTCACAGCTGAATTCTACTGAAAATTTAGAGAAGAGCTAACACCTATTCTACTCAAAGTTTTCCAGAAAATTGTAGAGGAAGCTAAACTTCCAAACTCATTCTATTAGGCCACCATCACCCTAATACCAAAACCAAAGATCCCACACACACAAAAAAAAACAAAACAAGGCCAATATAATAGATGAAAATAGGCGCAAAATTCCTCAACAAAATTCTAGCAAATAGAATCCAGCAATATATTAAAAAGATCATACATCATGACCAAGTGTGCTTTATCCCAGGGATGCAAGGATCCTTCAATATTCACAAGTCAATCAATGTGATACACCACATTAACAAATTGAAAGATACAAACCATCTCAATAGATGCAGAGAAAGCCTTTGACAAAATTCAACATCCATTTATGATAAAGAAACCCTCTAGAAATCAGGCATAGAAGTAACATACCTCAACATAATAAAAACCATATATGATAAACCCACAGGAAACATTATTTTCTTTTTAAATCCATTTCAACTAAACCCATTTAAAGCCACTTTTGGCTTAACATGTATTTTTTTCTTTCCCCTTCATCCACTGATTTCAAAACAACTTACATTGTTATTTGGGAAAAAAGTAAGTGGTTACATCCTGTTCTTACTAAAAACGGCCTACCTCTCTTTCCATCTCTCCAAGAATGACCATTTCCAGTCCTCATGATGCCATGATCCACAAAGCTCCAATTGATTTCTCAGACTTAAACTAAAAGAGACAGCTTGCTCTACCCAGATAGATCAAGATTAAGGAACAGAAGTGAAGTGGGATAAATAACCCAGTGAAATTGAAAAAGGAATGAAGGAGGAAAGGGGAGATATGCCTCATGCCAGAAAGGGTGGCTACTCTTTGGGTACCAGACAAGCCTTGACAAATGGTGCTGTTCCATTCCCACTGCCACCCTGCTAAAGCCCACATCCCTTGAGTACCAAAATTAAAGATGTGTTGGCCTAGACGATTCTTCATAAGAATGATGCCAATATTTAGTTTAAGGTTATCTCCTAAATATGGATAGTACCATGGACTGCTTGGCTGCAATATTATTGAAGAGAAAAAAATTGCTCAGAAAACAAATAAACAAAAACCAGCTCAGAACACTTGTGGTCTCTGTATCTGTGGTTCACACTAAAAGAAAGAAAAATATAGACTTTTTAAACACTTATTCTTACCTGAACTCAAGGCTGTGTGTTTTCGCATCTAAAATCTACTGAAAGATTGTATAAAACTTCTTTGGCTTGCCATTAAGTGATACTGAGACACTGGCACTTACCCTAGAGAATAAGGAGCCTCAGATTCTGAGCTATCACTGTGGTCATTTGTCTAGTGAATTAAACCTCTTGGACTAATAATTAAATTTCACTAATTTGGCTAAATTTTTCTACCATAAGTTGATCAGTTCAATTCAGTCACTCGGTTGCGTCCGACTCTTTGCAACCCCACGGACTGCAGCGCACCAGGCCTCCTTGTCCATCACCAACTTCCAGAGTTTACTTATACTCATGTCGATTGAGTCAGTAATGCCATCCAACCAACTCATCCTCTGTCGTCCCCTTCTCCTCCTGCCTTCAATCTTTCCCAGCACCAGGGTCTTTTCCAATGAGTCAGTTCTTTGCATCAGGTGCCCATAGCCTTATAGTTTCAGCTTCAGCGTCAGTCTTTCCAGTGAATATTCAGGGCTGATTTCCTTTAGGAAAAAAGTTGATAATATAGCATAATGAAGCAGTATGTGTAGTTACTGGATCAAAACCTGCCCTGTTCCAGTCTTGGTCTAGAGTTCTCCAATTATTTATTGTGTAACTTTGAGCAATGTATTTATCCTAGCCTTATTTTTCTCATCTGTAAAATGAGGATAACACTTGTAGGTACTTAGAATTTTTCAGAAAATTTAAGGAGTCAGTATATTAAAAACAGCAACAACAACAACAAACCTTGGACAGTTGCCAGTATATACTGCTACTGCCAAGTCACTTCAGTTGTGTCCAACTCTGTGTGACCCCATAGACGGCAGTTCACCAGGCTCCCCTGTCCCTGGGACTCTCCAGGCAAGAACACTGGAGTGGGTTGCCATTTCCTTCTCCTGCTGGTATACAAGAAGCCTTCAATGTAATTGAGCTATTATTCTTAAGACTACTTCAGTCAACTGTCTTCAAACTATGCTGTGTCCCTTAGGCATCATTCAGTAACTCTGCTCAATCATTTAAGTTACAAGTTCTTCAGTATTTACGTGAAAGATCTTAGCACCTGTACAGCGGTCAAATAACATTAAAGTAAAAGTTCTGTAACACACTTTTGTGACTATGAATAAAGAAATATGGAATCAGAAATTTGTGTATTTTACCTTTTTTTTAAAAACAAAGTTATGCCTATTAATCAAGCAGTTTTGTTCCTTAATTTCTACATTTATAAAGTATGAGACACAGAAGCTGGACAAGTCCAGAAATTATATAACATAAGCTTTAAATTATGAACTCTGTTTATATATACATAGATTGTTATTCTAGGAACTCAGCATCACAGTAACTTACTTAGTACCCACACCATGATGTGTTAGTTATGATACACACTTATGCTGCTAGGTAATTATGCATAAATAATAAATTAACCCATTAACACTGCTTCTATGAAACCATATAAAAATTTAGCTTTTATTTGGAGAGACTATATAGATTTATAGATAGCAGCAGCAGCAGTATATAGATTTAAGACGGCAGACTCTGGAGCTAGACTGCTAGCTTCTGAAACACCTGTCTTCTACCTGCCAACTAGCATGAGCTTGAGCAACTTATTTAACTTGTCTTTCTATCTTAGTTTTTCCATTGCAAAATGGAGAAATAACTAATATTATTCACAAGACTGTGATGAGAGCTAAATTATATAGTGTATGTAAAGCACCTAGAATAGCACCAGGCATCATAGCAAACACCCAAAATGTGGTAGCTTGAAATAAAATTTTTTCTATTTTGCACTTATATTTCTGGTCAACATAACATCAATGTTGATGGTTTACTCTAAGATTGCATGTCATTTAGTCACCTTTGCAACACACCATCACAGCATTTACATAGAAAATTCAGGACTACCTTCTTGGTCATCATTTCTGTTTGCCCCCTCTTCTCAGTGAGATTCAGTAAGTGCATACTCTGGGCTCACTATTCTAGAGTCAAGAATTTGGGGGTAGGAAGCCTCGGGGTACCAGATTCTTAGATTCCTGGGACTTTGAGTCTATCCATTTGCTTCCATGGGCTATCTGCAAACTTAAACATGCTAAGAAGACGGAAGAAAGGGTCCAGAGACCTGAGACAAGGTTAAAAAAAAAAAAAAAGGAACAGACATTGGGACCAGAAAAAGAGAGAGATGGTTACCAAAATGAAAATAGACCTGGTTCCTAACCTCCAAAGGTTTGGAATCTGATGGAAGAAACTGATAACGCTACAAAAACATTACAATCGAGTCCTGAGTTAATGAATGTAAGTACTCAGTTCAGTTCAGTTCAGTCGCTCAGTCGTGTCCAACTCTTTGAGACCCCATAAATTGCAGCACGCCAGGCCTCCCTGTCCGTTACCATCTCTCAGAGTTCACTCAGACTCGTGTCCATCGAGTCCGTGATGCCATCCAGCCATCTCATCCTCTGTCGTCCCCTTTTCCTCCTGCCCCCAATCCCTCCCACCATCAGAGTCTTTTCCAGTGAGTCAACTCTTCACATGAGGTGGACAAAGTACTGGAGTTTCAGCTTTAGCCTCATTCCTTCCAAAGAAATCCCAGGGTGATCTCCTTCAGAATGGACTGGTTGGATCTCCTTGCAGTCCAAGGGACTCTCAAGAGTCTTCTCCAACACCACAGTTCAAAAGCATCGATTCTTTGGCGCTCAGCCTTCTTCACAGTCCAACTCTCACATCCATACATGACCACAGGAAAAACCATAGCCTTGACTAGACGGACCTTAGTCGGCAAAGTAATGTCTCTGCTTTTGAATATGCTATCTAGGTTGGTCATAACTTTTCTTCCAAGGAGTAAGCGTCTTTTAATTGCATGGCTGCAGTCACCATCTGCAGTGATTTTGATCCCAAAAATATAAAGTCTGACACTGTTTCCACTGTTTCCCCATCTATTTCCCATGAAGCAATGGGACCGGATGCCATGATCTTTGTTTTCTGAATGTTGAGCTTTAAGGCAATGTTTTCACTCTCCTCTTTCACTTTCATCAAGAGGCTTTTTAGCTCCTCTTCACTTTCTGCCATCAGGGTGGTGTCATCTGCATATCTTAGGTGACTGATATTTCTCCCGGCTATCTTGATTCCAGCTTGTGTTTCTTCCAGTCCAGCGTTTCTCATGATGTACTCTGCATATAAGTTAAACAAGCAGGGTAATTGATCATATTAGCTAATATTTATTTATGCCAGTGTAACAAAAGTATGTGCCGTCTTACATTCCCAAGTTCTCTAACCTTCCTGGGTCAACTTGTCCTTTAATACTTAAAAGGAGTGATTGAATCTCCTGTAGTCACAAGGATGTTTTGAGAAACTCAGAATTCTTCCCTTCCCACCAACTCAAAGATTTTGCAAGTTTTATATAGTTCTGCTTATCTTTTTCTGTAATTTTGCAAATCCAATGAATTTTCAGTCTCTTCTCTGCATTTCTCTTCCTAATGTTGCTGTCTTCTCAGACCTCTATGTCCCATGTATATGACCTTCATTTCTATTTCAATCAAAGTGTTTTAAATGAAAGTGTTATAAATATGTAGCAGATTTTTATTAAATATTTGGGGATGGTGAGGAAAATCAGAGTGCAGCATGGTATAAAATTAAAATTTAGTATTAGGCATTGCTGTCCAACAATTTCATCAGCTACTTCCCCTCTAGAAATTTCTTGATGGCTATTCCAATTTAAAACTTCTTGTGTTTTTCCTTCCCTATTGCCTATTTCTCTTTATTATTGAGTCCCACCCCCAGTTTGCCTGAAGTTAGTAAGATTTCTATTGCTTCATTATGCAAAATAATCCAGCTGTCTCTCTACTATACCGTTTTCTTCCAAGGTCTCCCATGAGAAATACAAATTTGACACCAAGTGGCATATAAATAATTTTCCTGAGCAAAGAACTTTCTTTCTTGATGCGAATCATACTGTTCTTGTAGCATGTTAATTTTCCTTTTGTAGAAATATTACTTAAATTTTCTCCTTGCATTCTTCTTTTAACATTTTTATTTTGATATAATTTCAGACCCTACAGAAAAGCTGCAAGAATAGTAGAAAGAGTCCCTATATATACTTCGCCAAGTCTTCCCACATAATAACATTTTACCACATTTGCTTTGTATGTCTTTTTCTGAGGCTTCCCTGGTGGTTCAGACGGTAAAGCGTCTGCCTACAATGTGGGAGACCCGGGTTTGATCCCTGGTTCGGGAAGATCCTCTGGAGAAGGAGATGGCAACCCCACTCCTGTGTAAATTTTCTTCTGAACCATTTGAGGATAAGACGGAGACATGATTCCTCCTTCTTCGTAAATTCTTCAGTGTGTCTATTCTAAAAACATTTGCTTACATAACTCAAGTGCAATTATCAAACTTAGACAAATGACAAATAATATTGATATATCATGGCTTCCCTGGTGGCTCAGAGGGTAAAGCATTTGCCGGTGATGTGGAAAGTCCAGGTTCGATCCCTGGTTTGGGAAGATTCCCTAGAGAAAGAAATGGCAGCCCACTCCAGTATTCTTGCCTGGAGAATCCCATGGACGGAGGAACCTGGTGGCCTACAGTCCATGGGGTCGCAAAGAGTTGGACACGTCTGAGCGACTACACTTACTTACTTACTGTCATAATTGTTTAATATACAGCCTTTATTCAGATTTTTCCAGTTAGTCTAAGAGTATCATTTTAGCAAAACAAAATCCAAGGTCTTGTGTTTCATTTGGGTGTCATGTTTTTTTAGTCTCTTTCTATCTGGAACAGTACTTCAGTCTGTGACACTTGTGAAATGCACAGGTCAGTTATGTTGCTGAATATCTTTCACTTTGGGTTTGTAATTATTTCCTCATGATTAGATTCAAGTTGTGGTTTAAGAGATACATTGTTCTTCATGAACCACATCAGGAATGCGTGGTAACAATTTGCCCCATTGCTAGTGATCAGGGATTTGGGTTTTTTTTTTAATTCTTGATACTCATAGCATGATTCTAAATATTTATAATGTAATGCCATGGAGCTTTTGGAACTTTTTCACAAAGTAACTTTATTAGAGTTCTGTTTTCTATGTCTATGACATAGACATATGTCTATGTCTAAAAATCAAAGAAAATTAAGCTTCCTTCCTGGACCATTCTTTCTTTTTTCCTATCTAGGTTAAGCCTTTCTAGGTTTAATTCAGATTCTTCCTCCTCTGTGAAGTCTTCTCTGCTAGCCTATGCAGAAGTAATTTTTCCTGAACATAAATCTACTCAACATAATGAACCTAGTATGAAGTCTGACATTTTGTAAACACTCATTAAACATTGTCTCTTTTCTGCTTCTTATCTGATATCTCACATTTATTATATTTTAAATATTTTATTTAATCATGAAATTTTAGATATGAAAGTAAAATCAATAAGTGAATATCATTTCAGTTTATGTATGAAGAAAGGTTATATTTCTCTGGAACTGATATCGGGAGTTCATAGAATCTAACTAGAACAAATAATTTCAAGATTTGTATGGAAACACAAAAAACCTCAAATAGCCAAAGCAATCTTGAGAAAGAATGGAACTGGAGAAATCAACTTGCCTGACTTCAGGCCCTACTACAAAGCCACAGTCATTAAGACAGTATGGTACTGGCACAAAGACAGAAATATAGATCAGTGGAACAAAATAGAAAGCCCAGAGATAAACCCACACACCTATGGACACCTTATCTTTGACAAAGGAGGCAAGAATATACAATGGAGTAAAGACAATCTCTTTAATAAGTGGTGCTGGGAAAACTGGTCAACCACTTGTAAAAAAATGAAACTAGATCACTTTCTAACACCACACACAAAAATAAACTCAAAATGGATTAAAGATCTAAATGTAAGACCAGAAACTATAAAACTNTTCTGGGTCCTTGGATAGTTTTCTGGTTCCAAAGATGACCTTTTCAAGTTCATAACTGAGCCACACTTTTAAGTGCTCATCTAATGACTTTCGCTTAGAGTGTGGTTGGGAGCACGGGAGGCAAGTCACATTTAGAATACGTGAAGGTGAAGGGTCTGGAAGAGACTTTGGGCTCAGATGGTAAACATCAAAAGTGTGCTTTCTAGTGATGATGAGAGTGTGAGAGGCATTCTTATCCTCATGTACTATTGGTGAGACAGTAAAATCGGTAAGGCCATTTGGAGGATAATTTAGTTGCATCTGAATACATAAACCTTATGATTCAGCCATTTTATATCTATAACTCCATTCTACTAAAATAATCATACAAATAGGAAATGAGATAGGCACAGAGTTAGCCAATGCAGCATTATTTGTAATGGAAAAAAAAAGAAAAAAAAACCTCTAGAAACTTTTTCTGCCAGAGGTAAAAATGAAACCAAATCCCCATCAAGAGAAAATTAGTTGTTAAAATGACACAAACTTAGCATGAATACTGTGCAGCCAGGTATGCTGCTGCTGCTGCTGCTAAGTCACTTCAGTCGTGTCCGACTCTGTGCGACCCCATGGACGGCAGCCCACCAGGCTCCCCTGTCCCTGGGATTCTCCAGGCAAGAACACTGGAGTTGGTTTGCCATTTCCTTCTCCAGTGCATAAAAGTGAAAAGTGAAAGTGAAGTTGCTTAGTCGTGTCCGACTCTGTGCGACCCCATGGACTGCAGCCCACCAGGCTCCTCCGTCCATGGGATTTTCCAGGCAAGAGTACTGGAGTAGGGTGCCATTGTCTTCTCCGGCAGCCATGTATAGACCCACATATATTCACCTGGAAAGATGTCCTTGGCAAAAGGTGGAAAAAAATGCAAAACTGCTTTGGGAAAATAACAGAGGAGACTCAAAGAAGTATATAAACATAGAATATAATATGGCATAAACTGTATGGATGGGATGTCATACAGGTGTGGGCCTTATTTTAAGAAAGCACATGTCCTGAAACGGGACATGTTTCCTGGAATTAGACATGTTCCAGATGTGTATAAGAGACAGTTTATATGTTGCATTTCTACATAACAATTTTTACCAAAAAAAAAAAAAAAAAAGGATTCAGCTACTAAAAAGAAAGTAAAAATATGAAAACATTTGCTCTATCGCATATCAACCCAATGTACAACCTCTGAGAGGGGTCATATAAGCTATACTTCTGATCATAGAGACAACGAACTTACTGACTCCTCAATCACTGAGCACTTTTCACATACCAGGCATCTTGTAGGCACTGATCATACAAAGATGAACAAGACATACATAGATACTGCTCTCATGTAGCTGATAGATTTAAAACTTAAAAAACACCTTTTAAAATCAAATTGAAGTCTTCTTACTTGTGAGGTGAGCGTGATAACACTACATTACGGAAACAAGTCTACTGACTTGTCATTTCTCTCTTCAGGGTCTATAAAGAAAAAACGAGCTGCCTAATCTACATAAAGCTCTTAATTTTACAAAGATATGTTAATATTCTTTCTTCTCCAGGGTAAAACTTCCAAAACCTTTCAACTATTTTTCTTCGTGTGTTTATTTTTATTCTTTTTACATTTTTCAGAGCAGTTGTAGGTTTACAATAAAGGAGACTGCTAAGATTTCCCACATACCCCTACCCCCTGTGGCTACACAACTTAGCTTTCCCCATTATTAACATCACTCACCAAATGGAACTTTTATATTTTTTTTCTTGTTTAAAACTATTTTCAGTTATACATATACATGTATCTATTGGTACCTTTAAAAAAAAAAAAAAAAACAAGGATGAGCTTATGTCAACATATCACAATCACCCAGTCTAGAAGGGCTCACTCTTGGTATTGTACATTCACTGTACTTGGAAAAATTATGACATATTTTCATCATTATAATATCATTTACAGTATTTTCACCACCCTAAAAATCCCCTGTGTTCTGCTTATTCATCTCTCCCTTCAACTATCTTCTTCTCACCCCTGGAAATCACTGATCTTTATCTTGTCCATCTTTTTGCTTTTTCCAGAGTGCTATGTAGTTGGAATTCTACAGTATAGTATCCTTTTAGATTGCCTTTTTTCACTTAATAATATGCATTTAAGGTTTCTCCTTGTCTTTTCCTTGCTTGACAACTCACTTATTTTTAACACTGAATAATATTCTGTTGCCTGGATGAGCCTCAGATATTTATCCATACACCTCATGAAGGATATCTTGGTAGCTTCAAGTTTTGGAAATTATAGATAAAGCTACTATTGACATTCAGTGCAAGTTTTTGTGTAGAGATAAGTTTTCAGCTCCTGTGGTTTTTTATCAGAGGGAAATTATAGGATCATATGATAAGAGTATGTTTAGCTTTGATGAGGAACCACCAAACTTGTCTTCCAAAGTGGATGTACCATTTCGCATTCCCACCAGCAATATGTTTGCACCCTTTAATTAAACGGAGTTTTACACATAGTAAGTGTTCAAACATAATTTAACAATAAATATTTTAAAAAGTAACATTGATATTCAATCATAAGTTGTGGAATTTTAGTTGTTTCAGCTGGAATTGTTGTAGAGGCATTTGTTAGTTGAGGAAAATGCTATGTGCAGATAAGAATATTTCCTTATTTGTCTCAACAATTACATCATAAATCTAAGGTATATATGAAAGTCAAAGTGTTGAGAGAAGTTAAAGGAGAAAAATATGTGGTTAAGCATTTATTAGAATGTCTAATTTCTCCTTATATAATTACAATTTATTTGAATAATTGTAGCAGTATTTTTCCCACTTCTATTGGAATGAGCAAAAGTACTTGTCTACCTGAGTTGCACAGAAGAGCAGTTTATCATCTTTCCCAGAAATGGTTCTTTATATGACTCATAAATTACCATACAAATTGGAAATGACTATTTTGTTCAGTCTGAAATATAGCTTTTTATATACTAAGTGGAAATAAACAGATGAAATATCTGCTTTGTTTTACAATGCTTATATGATATAGTAAAGGGAAAATAATTTTTTCTTAATGTTTCTAAAACTGTTTGCTTCTTGTGGATTATGCTAAAAAATGAACATTGTTTTTTTATAAATAGTGAAGGGAAAAGGGATGACAGAAGCCTTCTCTCTTTGTTACTTTGTTTTTTAAAGGAAAAACAGTTATAAATGAAAAAGATTAATAACAAAATTATTTAACTCCATTTTCACTGACTTGTTTCACCCACTCCTTCATACAACTGTCTCACTTTCCTTTCAGAAAACATATATTATTTCTTTTAGTTTGAGCCTTCTCGTCTCAAAATATTAAGTTATTGCTTCATCCTTTGGTTAGGATATAAGGCAGTGGAAGCCAAAGAGGGAAATATAAACTTGAGTAGGACTTTGTCCAGCAAAAAATGGTATGTTGGAGTCCTAACCCCCAAGTGTCTCAGAATGTGAATTTATTTGGGGATAGAGTCTTTACATAGGTGATCAAGTTAAAATGAGGTCTTTAGTGTGGGCCCTAATCTGATATGATTGATGTTCCTGCAAAAGATGGGAGTGGAATATGGAGACAGTGATAGAAACACTTAGAGGGAAGATCACATGAAGAGACAGGGAGAAGGCAGCCAGCTACAAGCCAAGGAGAGAGGCCTGGAAAGATCTCAAAAATGCCAGATGGAGCCAACACTGCTGACACCTTTGATTTCAGACTTTTAACCTCCCAAACCGTGAGACAATACATTTCTGTTACTTAATCCTTCCAGTTTGTGGTGCTTTGTTACAGAAAATATATGGAATTGTTTACAAGCATAAGAATATTATAAAGTCAGACAAAGACAAATACTGTATGATATCACTTGTATGCGAGATCTATAGAGCAAACTAGTGAATATTATGAAAGAGAAAGATATAGAGATATAGAGAACTTCTATGTGCCAAGTTATTATAGTTCTAAGTACAATGTCACTGCTGTGTAAATAGTTGCCAGCATGTGGCAAATTCAAGGTTTGCTTTTTAGGTACTTTTTGGAATTTTTTTAAAAATCAGCATTTGGTGGAATTCATGGATGCAAAACCTAAAGGTGAAGAGGGCTACATTGGATACTACACATTGCCTAGAGAAAGTTTGTCATACATACTATCTAGAATTTGACAAATGAGTAATTTCTTTACCTTTTCAGGAAAACAAAAGGAACCTAGGAAGATTTCTTTTTAATTGGTGAGATTTTTCAGTATTAATGCCTGTGTTAGTTTTCTGTGGTGGCCATAACACGTGACCACAAACTGGTTGTTTAAGACAACAGAAGTTTCTTTGCTCACTGTTTTGAAGGCCCCAAGTCTGAACTCAAGGGCCACAGTCCCCTCAGGGACCCTAGTGGCAATTCCATTCTCTGCCATTTTCAGCTTCTGGTGGCTATCGTCCTGCTTTGGTGCTTCTTGATCACATTTCTCCAATCTCTGTCTCCATGGTCACACTGCCTGCTGCGCTTCCTGCTGTGTTTATTTCCTCTGTGTGTCTCTTATAGAGACTCTTCTTGTTTTGTCAGGGCCCAGATAATCCAAGATGATCTCATTTCAAAATCCTTAACTTAATTACATCTGTAATAACTCACTTTCTGAGTGAGATGACGTTTAAAAGTTTCAGAGATTTGATTTAAAATACAAACATCTTTTAGAGGGGCCACCATTCAACCCACTATAATGCTGTCTCAGGTTTTAAACTCAGTGTGTTTTTCTTGTGGTCATCAGNAGATGGGGGAGAGAAAAAGCTTACTTGTACGGAGAATAACCATTACAAACCTTTATATGTTTCAACATTTGCTACTAAAGTTTAATCTTCATTATTTGAGAGTAGTTTAAAATAAGTGAAAAACTTGGAGACTTCTTGGGGAAAATGCAGTTAAGTATTTGAATAAAAATATGGGGAGAAAGAATTTTTAAGGCACTTGAGATGAACTATTTTAAATTATAAGCCATTCGAAAAAGCATTGTCATAAACAGAAATTTAAGTCATGATCTTAATCATCATAATCTTTAATAGATCTATCTTCCTGTGTCTGTTTCTATAGTAAACAAATAATATTTCAGTATAGTTTTGTATGCTTACCACAAGATTAAGAAACAATTTGTCATTGGCAAGTCTGGTGAATGCAAGACGTTAGTGAGTCCTTGACATGTGAGTGTTCATAATAACTTGCCAAAGCCTCAATTAAACCCAGAATTTTAAGAAGCTGAAATATTATTCCTAATGAAAATGCTGTAACATAAAAAAACTTTTCACAGCCTAATAATAATAAAACAATAAACATGATCAGAGAATTCACAAAAGAAACCTAATAAATACTAAAAATAAATTTCAAACTCAGTAATAATCAAAGAAATTCAAGTTGCATATTTTTATCCAATGGAGCGGCAGTGATTAAAAAGAATAACAATATCCAGTATTGTAAACTGTATGAATAAAAAGGCATTTTTGTAATTACTGGTGAGATGTAAGGTAGGACCAATTTTCCCAAGGGTAAGTCTTCAAAATGTGCAGATAGTTTGATGCAACAATTCAGTTCTAGGCAACATACTCTAAAGAAATAAAAATACATGCACTCAAAGATGTATGCACAAAGAGGTTTATTCTAATGTATTTTCATTAGTTATAAATTAGAGACAATATATGTTTCCCATGTTAAGATATTGGCTAAATTATAATGTATTCACATGATAGAATCTATCCATTGCTGAGAATGATGATGAAGATCCATGTTTACTGTCATGAAAATGAATTGTGTTAATGATAGATACCTTTGCACATGAAAAAAAAGGTTACAAAAGAAGATAATACCATTTTTGTGAAAAGCGCATTTTAATCTATTTTATTCAGATATATATTTCACATATTTATTACATAGAAATAGTTGGCAGCAAAAAAAAGTTAAGAATATTGTCTATTTTATAATAAGTTTGTGTGAAGCTTTTAAAATATGTATCAGTTTTATAAATTTTTAATAGTGAATTTAAACTGCATGTAAAATAGACAAGAAAGTATTTTAGAGGTATTTATTTTGTTTTTTAAATTTATTTATTTTTAATTGAAGGATAATTGTTTTATAATATTGTATTGGTTTCTGCCATACATCAACATGAATCAGGCACAGGTATACATATGTCCCCCTCCCTCCCACCTCTCACCCTGTCCCACTTCTCTAGGTTGTCAAAGAACCCTAGTTTGAGTTCCCTGAGTAATACAGCAAATTCCCACTGGCTATTTTACTTATGATAGTGTATATGTTTGAGGTATTTAAATATACTCTTTAAATATGTTGGGCAATGTTCCACAAGCACATTTTGGTGATTTGCCTCATTGAAGTTTGCATTGTGGATATACATACTTAATAGAAAACACACAGGGTTGTTGGTTCTTTTTTTTTTAGGATAAAAATTATAAATTTGTTGCCATAGAGAAAAATAAATTTACAAAGCTAAAAAAAAATGATAGTATGTTTCTGTTTGCTTCAAAAGGACATTTAAAATTTATGATAGAGTGTTAATTGGCAAGTTAAGAACGCTCAGGACTCAAAGAAACACCCTAAATGAGGAGAAATTGGCAAGTATTAAAAATTAGGTAGAGGTTTTCTACTATTTTTGCTACTGCCTCCTTTATAGTCTAGAATAAAGTATTGCAAGGACATTTCTTCACATTCAGTTCAATCCAGTAAATATTTATTGAGTTCATAGAACTCATTGTGTTCAAGAATGAACAGATTAAGAAGACACAGTTGCTATACTTCAGGAAAACAATCTGGAACCTCTTATATTCAAGTAATTTCCTGATTCATGCAAAGGAGAAACTTCACTAGTAACACTCAGAAACACTGCCTGGCAATATGACTGTGAATTCAAATTTTTCAATTGTTAGTTTTCTTTCCTCCATGCTGTACTGAATGCCAATATAAGCAGAAGACTGAGGCTAAAAATGATCACTTCTTCAACATCATAAACTCTTTGTACCTTTTCCTTCTTCTATAGCAATTTGCTAATACTCTGTCTTTGTTTGAGTTGCTATAACCAAATAACACAGACTGGGTAGCTTATAAACAGCAAAATTTATTTGTTTTAGTTATCGGGGCTGAGAAATCCAAGATCGGGGTGCAAGATCATGGTCATGTTCTGGTGAGGGTGCTTTTTTTGCTTCATAGCTGGTGTGTTCTAGCTGGTGGAAGGGGCTTGGGAGCTCTCTGGAGCCTCTTTCATAAAGAATTAATCCCATTATTACAACATGACACTTATGATATAAGCTTTCTCGAAAGTTTCCACCTCCTCAAACCATTATCTTTGGCGATTAGGCTTTCTTTTTTAGTATTTCAACACAGGAACTTTGGAGGGACACATCTGGACCATAGCATATTTCAACGAAAACTATAAATAAGAGATTTATTTAAATATATTTTAAATATTTATTAAAGATACACACACATATTAACAAGTGAAATAGAACCCCAAAAGACTTAAAATGAGAAGTAAACACTCACTCTATTTCTTACTCTTTCCCACCCCCAGTGCAGTTTCTGTAGAGGCAACTATTTTAAATTATTTTCTTACAAATTCCTCCATATTGCTAAATAATGCATCTATACTGATTGTATTCTGGGGGCTTTCCTGGAGGCTCAGATGGTAAAGAATCCACCTGCAATGCAGGAGAACAAGGCTTGATCCCTTGGTGGGGGAAATCCCTTGGAGAAGGAAATGGCTATTTTCCCTGGTTATTGTATTCTCTGCTTCCTCTTAGGATATAGAGATTTACTCTCTCACACCACCTTTTGGCTTTATACTCATCCTTACAAAATCATTATAAATCTTAATTTTAGGTAAATCAACTAACAATACTTGCATTAATAAGAAGAAATAAGTGATTTTTGTAGTGTCAAGAATTAACCTTGGATTGCATTTTATTTCTGTTAAAATTTTGTTTGCTGTAGTTGAGAATTGTTTTACATCTTTTTAAAGGAATTTCTAATAGAAATGCTTATTTTTCCAAACTGTATCATCAGAGCCATTTTTATATACCATAAAAAAAAATGGAGCTCAATAATCTTTTGTTGCACTCTAGGCCAGTGGTCATGATCACAGTCCTAGGAGTTCCTTTGTGTATGACCCTGAATAGAATCCACTATGTCCGAGGTCATAAGACTTCCTTCTTGGCATAGTCCTTGGTATGGTAAGAATTACCATAACCTTAAGTTTTTCTAAAAAGAGTGCACAGAATGCATGTCTGAAAATGTCTCTATTTAACCCACATTATGACTGATCATTTTTTAGGACATAGAGACAAGCAAAGAGCTCTAAAATATAAGAAAAAAGTAAGAGACAAACTGAGGTATCTAACATTTGACTAATAAGTGTTCCAGAAAAGAGACAAAGAAAACTTAGAACAAGATACAGTTAAAAAAAAAAAAAAATTTAAAGGGACTTTCCTAGTGATTTATTGGTTAACCAGACTTTGTCATCCAGTTCAAGTGGTGTAGGTACAATTCGTGGTTGTGAACCTGATTACCCCATGACTTGCAGCCAAAAAACCAAAACATGAAAAATAAAAGGAATATTATTGTAATGACCACAGTCCGAGTCCCCAAAACTGAGAAAAGAAGACATCCACGGCAGTGCAAACACAAAAAGGGAATTTATTTCTAGCTTGAGCTAGGGCCTCCACCGCATCCAACGCAGTGGAGTGGAGCAAGAGCCCCAAGCCCAGATTCACAGCAGTATTTATAGGTTAGAACAAAGACAGGGAGTCGGCAAGGGCTGATTGGCTGCAGGGGTTTCCTGGTATTTACTAATTGGCTCATCTTTATTGGCTGCAGGGGGATGTCTTTTACGTCCTGATAAACTCAAACCAGGTTACGGGGAGTATGCTGATTGGACAAGTCCTGGCATCTGCAGGGATGACCTCACTGGGCAATGACTCAGCTTTTCCCGTGAGTCCTACCTTAGTCCCTGAAGCCTGTCATGGCGTTTGTTAGGTCCCAACAATTATAATAAATTCAATAAAGATTTTAAAATGGTCCATGTCAAAAAAAATGTTAAAAAAAGAAACACAGTAAAGAATGATAAAGCTCCAGATTGAAAGAGAAAGCTGCAATTTTTCCACAGACTTTGAAGAAACTGTCTAATGCCATCTTGCATCCAGTGTTGTAGACGACAAGTCTGAAGCGATTCAGGTTTTCATCTTTGTAGGTCCTCCTACTCTGTGGAAGGTTTTAGGATTTTGAAAAAGACTTCTAGAATTCTAAAATTTCATGATGATATGCTTTTCTGTCAATATCTTTAAAAATTACTTTTCTTAGTATTTAGTTTGCTCCTTCAATGTGGGACTTTATGGTTCTTTAGCTCCAGCAAGTTTTTATTTTGTTTTGGCTTAATCTGGCTTTCTTCCCCTCCTTTTTCTTTTCTGAAACTCTTTCAGTCAAATATTAGATTGTCTAGATTTGTCTTTTATGTCTCTTGCATTAAAATTTTTTTCAATTATTTGCTGTTTTTTTTTCTGTTTTTCTAAGAAATGTCCTTTACTTTCTAAACTTTATGCTGATTTTAAATTTAAGTTGTCAAATATTCCAAGAGCTCTTTGTTTTCTTTAATTGCTTATTTTTGAAGTGGCATCATTAATGAAGGTTAGTTTGATTTACAAACAGAACATTATTGTTACAATTATTCTCCTATCTCCTAGGTTTTCTCTTTTTCTTCTGAGATAGTTCTCCTCATTTATTTTCTTTGTCTTTTACATTGTGGTTTTTCTTTTTTTTTTTTTTTAAGTGGNTTAATGAAGGTTAGTTTGATTTACAAACAGAACATTATTGTTACAATTATTCTCCTATCTCCTAGGTTTTCTCTTTTTCTTCTGAGATAGTTCTCCTCATTTATTTTCTTTGTCTTTTACATTGTGGTTTTTCTTTTTTTTTTTAAGTGATGATTTTCAATCACCAATTACACGGTTGACTTCAACCTTTGCATCTGATTTAAGTATCTGTTGGAAATTCTGCCTGCTGACGATCAGACAGAAAGCCAGGGTCTCACAAAATGTCAAAACATCAAACATCTGTTCTCTGGGTTTTTTCATTTTCCCCAGAGAAAAAAACCTTTACTCTCCTAAGAATAAGATTTCTGACTACTCCCTTTCTGTCTATTCTGCCTAAAGTGGGATATGGCAGAGTAGACCCAGAATTGGAATGACCATGTGCAGACCATATGTCCGCTCATCATTTCATTACCACTACCAACATTAGCTTTCTGTCTGGGGTTCTCCAGGACATGTCGCTTCTTTTATTCTGAGCTTTCTACAAGCATTCTAAGGTAAGGTTTTCTCTAGCATGCTACATCAATTGCCATTATTCTACTTGCTTCCCATTTTCAAGAGTTATGTGAAATACGTCATCCTTTGGTAGGTCCTTTTGTATCTTTTGGTCATTCTTGGTTTAATTGCATGTGTCTTCATCCGTCAAATACCTGCTTTGTGCTTGTTGCTGTGAGAGGTATAAGACACCTGTAAGAGGCAAAGACTCTGGCTTGAAATTTCTTCAGGAGGAGAAATTGAATATACAATTTAATAGGCAGATAAAAGGCTGATATAAATGACAGTGAATAATTGAGTAATATTTTATAGCACTGAATTACCCACCCCAGTTTTATGACACTGTAGGGGTTCAGGGCACTTGGAGTAAGCTCTGAATGCAGAAATATTTTGAACTTGTGGAAAAATGAAAATTTGCTGCAAGTATGTGTCATTGATCTTTCTGAGTCTTTACTTAGTTCTATAGACTATTAAGGAGGCTGACTGGCTAGTGCAAAGGTAAAGTATTGAAAAGTAACAGGAGTGGATATGTGACAGTAATGATGATAATAAAATAAACAAGAATGTATACATGGCATGGCAGTTAATGTCCTCTAACTCTATTCTATAGATATAAGAAGCAAAGGTCTGACGATTTAACTTGGTCTTGAGTAACAAAGGAAGAGATCTTGGAATCTAGGGCAAAGATATAGAACCCAAGCTCTCTAATGTATAGCCAGAGGCCTTTATTACTGTACGTGGTGTAAACCTGATTTTTTTGTGATAACTCATGAGTTTTGTTTCTTTTGTGTAAGAAAATCCCACATATATCCTGAGATGTTACCAGCTGACCATATAATGCATAATTATAAAGCAAAATGCATGCTTTGTGCAACAGTATTTGAATGATGTTTCTCGTTGTCTTCATTCACTGATTCATTCATTTGTTCATTAATTCATTCAATATTTTATCATTCTTTCCATGAAGGTCCTGAACGCCAGGAATTCAAGTCCAAGTGAGCCATTTATTTCAAATGGCTCATTTTGTGGATGTAAAGAAACAAGTTTATGTTGCTTTGTTTTCTTGTGATTCAGACAACTAATTTAACTCCTTGGATTATTAGGATTATTTCTCACTGATGCTAGTGTTTGTGTGTGTGTGTGTATGTGTTTTCTTTCATTGTAAGCCACCAACAATCTGAAAAACAGAGTTTAGTTTTTTCTCTTCCTGATAACCCTCAGCAATGAGGACACTATGGTCTGGTATTGGATTTAGCAAACACATCTCCAAAGTACTTTTTCCAAAATAACTGAAACAATATTTTGGAGTTTGTAGAACCTGAAACGCAACATATTAGAAAACTTAGCCTCTTGATTTCTAAATTCTGACTCACTTACATGTAACTCAGCTCAACATTACTTTGTGAGAGTGGTTTAAAGCTCAAGAATTTCCCTGGCCTTTACTTTTCTTTTTGTCCTAACCTCAACTTAGCCTCACATCCAAACAAGGACATCCTGCTATATCTACACAGCCCTAAATATTCAAGTTCTGCTTAAAAAAAAAAATAAAAGAAAGTCTTCAATTTTATATGCCCATGACCCTACGGCATATCTATCCCTCCACTGGGTGAATATTTTTCAGAAGAAAAAATATGGGAGGTAGGGGAGCAAGGAAAGGGCAATTTCTTTCCGCCAATGCTTTGGCATGTTCAGTTCTGCTGGATCTTACCCACATGCAAGTGTAATCATGAAGACAGATGGGACATTCTTTTTCCTTGAAGAATATACTGGCATGAGCATTTTTTGTTGGAACGTGGACTTTAGTGAGAACCATGCTGAATCAGAAGAAGAAAGGAACAGGGATGGAAAGTTTCAGCATCATTCTGCCTTCTCCTCCTTTTCATCCACAAGAAAAAAAAAATCCCACAGAGAATATGCAGCACATTCCAAGAGAGTTGATTATTATTTTGTTCCAGCAACCTTTGGACATTATAAACAAATATCCACATTAACCTGGTGGAGCCTGTAGCTTCACATCGTTTTGTCTTCCAGTTGCTCCCGTTATTACTATGGCCATTACCATTATGATTAATGCAGGCATCTCACTGTGTTTTCAAACAAAAGGCTGGCTACCCTTTCTGAAAATTTCATAAAGACTATGCTCCCTATAAAATGTTAAGGAAACATTTTAAAGCTAAAACCACACAGGTTCAATCTGAACTTCATTAGTGGCCTCCTTGAAGCCAAACACAGTCTTGCGAGGCCTATTAGTGTGAGCTGGAGACAGTGAAGGCCCACATAGTTTCTTAGAGTCCAAAAATGCCTCACTCAAGCTGGCATCCTTCCCTGAACTGTGCTGTTTGAGGCATTCACTGGATCCAGGTAAATTCACATCTTGTTTCTTTCTCTTGATTCTGTTACCTAAGAAGAAATCTAAGATAGTGCTAGCCTGCCTGGAGAATTAGCAGCTAGATGAAGGGCTGTCTTTCTTGGCAGAGCTGAGAGAACTTTTCTGCTTGCTGCATCCATTTCGCAGAATAGCTTGACGTTGCTCTGTGGCATATGCATTTATGGGTCTTTAATTAAAAATGCACATTTTCTCATTCTACGGTCAAATATGTAACATGACATCCATGGGAAGTAGCATTTTTCATAGGGTCTGGAATGTATTTGCACCTTCCTGGAAAAAAGAATCTATGAAGGAACTTCTGATCCCTAGTCTTGAAGATTAGATCTAGTGATGAATAGGCTCACTTTTGAATGGTTTACTTTCAATTCTAATAAAAATGATTTTAATTTGCCCATTCAGCTAATACTTGTAGACAATTCCTTATGTACCAGACACAATCCTAGGTATTAGAAAAATAATGATGAACAAGATAGACAAAAGGGATCCCTTAAAGAACTGGCAATAGAATGATGGAGACACAAATACACAACTTTTTTTTTTAACATAATGCTTTGGATAACTGCTTTTAAAATAGGTAAAGCAAGATACATAATGGAAAATAATGGGACCTGTGCATGTGTTGTAGCTATTTTAGATATGGTAATCAAGGAAAGACTTCCAAAGGAGATGGCATTTAAGAGGTACCTAGACACAATGAGAGAATGATTCCATTCTCTCATGGGGTGTCTGGGAGAAACCTATTCTGGGGAGAGAGAACTGTAAAGGCAGTGCCCTGAGGTTGGGATGAGCCTGTACACTTGGGGAACATCAAAAATCCCAGTCTGGAAAGAAGGAGTTAAAGTAGGATAAGTATTAGAAGATGAAGTTAAAGTATGTGGCGTATCAAATGACTGGTCTCGATTCTTTAGCTTTTACTGTCTCATCAAGGTTCAAATGTATCTCTGCTCTTTGACCTTGAGGTCTTGACCATGATGTTCTGTGGCTAAAGGCAAGTGGGCAGAGTTGACAGGATGCTAGTTCTGACCAGAGGATTTGAGAGGCCTGCCACATTTCTGTTTCTACCACTGCTAGTTTGTTGGACCCAGGAGGTGGATGAGAAAGGCACACAGAACCTTCTACACTATTGCAGCCTGAAGATATTCTGCTCCAGGGATGACTGTGAGGTCAACTCAGCCAACTGAAGATCTATGAGAATAAATGGTTCAAATTCTTGAGTTTTGTAGTTGTTTTTAAAGCATTATTATGGCAGTGGCTAATCAATGTAGGGACCTGATCATTTAGGATCTCAAGGGTCTTGATAAAAAGTTGTACACTCTTTTAAAAGTAATGGAAGACCACCAGTTGGTTTTAAGTTGAGAAATTGAATTAAAATTTTAAAAGATCACAAAGGTTTAAAAGATCATCTCTCTCTGAAGAATAGACTGTAGAAGAAAAATGATATAAGGAAATTTGGGAGTAGTGAGTCAAGAGAAAGATGTTGGCGGTTGAGATACTCCCTTATTTATTTAAAAGCAGTAAAAATGATAAGTTCTGATTTCTGTTAGACATTAGGTAATTATTTTATTTTAAAAATATTTATTTATCTAAAGTCCGCAAACAATAAATGCTGGAGAGGTTATGGAGAAACGGGAACACTCTTACATTGCTCATGGAAACTGATACAGTCACTACAGAAGACAGTATGGAGACTTAAAAAGCTAGGAATAAAACCACCATATGACCCAGCAATTCCACTCCTAAGTATATACCCTGAGGAAGTAAAAACTGAAAAAGACACATGTACCCCAGTGTTCACTGCAGCATTATTTACAATTGCTACAACATGGAAGCAACCTAGATGTTCATCAACAGATGAACATATAAAGAAGCTGTGGTACATATATACAATGGAATATTGCTCAGCCATAAAAAGGAACACATTTGAATCTGTTCTAATGTTCCACTAATGAGGTGGATGAAACTAGAATACATTATACAGAGTGAAGTAAGTCAGAAAGGGAAATACAAATATCTTATACTGACACATATACATGGAATATGAGAGACGGCACCGATGAATTTATTTTCAGGGCAGCAATGGAGAAACAGACATAGAGAACAGACCTATGGACAAGGTGGGAGAAGAGGAGGGATAAGGGGAGATGTATGGAGAGAGTAATATAAACATTTACAATACCATGTGTAAAATAGCTGAGAAGGCGATGGCACCCCACTCCAGTACACTTACCTGGAAAATCCCATGGACGGAGGAGCCTGGTAGGCTGTGGTCCATGGAGTCGTGAAGAGTCGGACACGACTGAGCAGCTTCACTTTCACTTTTCCCTTTCATGCATTGGAGAAGGAAATGGCAACCCACTCCAGTGTTCTTGCCTGGAGAATCCCACGGACGGGGGAGCGTGGTGGGGTCACACAGCACTTTTCCACTCTCAGTTATGAGTTTCACTTGCTTTTAGATTCCACATGTAAGGGATCCCATGCAGTATTTGTCTCTCTGCTATCTCTAGATTTTTAAAGCTTCAGAATTAAGTTGCTTAGGTTCTCTTCCTTCTAACTATTGATCATATGTTACTCTTTTTGTAAAATAGATAGCCAATGAGAATTTGCTGTATGACTCAGGGCACTCAAACAGGGGCTCTGTGACAGGCTGAAGGGTGGGGTGAGGAAGGAGATGTGAGGGGGCTGTGGGTGTACCTATGGCTGTTTCTCATTGATGTATGACAGAAACCCACAAAATTCTGTAAAGCAATTATCCTTCAATTAAAAAAAAATTTTTTTAAGAAAATATTTATTTATTTGGCTNTGCCAGTCCAGGTTTGATGCATGATACAGGATGCTTGGGACTGGTGCACTGGGATGACCCAGAGGGATGGTATGGAGAGGGAGGTGGGAGGGGGGTTCAGGATGGGGAACACGTGTACACCCATGGCAGATTCATGTTGATGTATAGCAAAACCAATACAATATTGTAAGATAATTAGCCTCCAATTAAAATAAATAAATTTAAGTAAAAAAAGAGAAGGACCCTACACAGTAATCAAGGAATCAATCCAAGAAGAAGACATAACAATTGTAAATATCTATGCACCCAACATAGGAGAATCTCAATACATTAGACAAACACTAACAGGCATAAAAGGAGAAATTGACAGTAACACAATAATAGCAGGAGACTTTAACACCCAACTCACACCAATGGACAGATCATCAAAACAGAAAATTAATAAGAATCACAAATCTTAAATGATATATTAGATGAGATGGATCTCATTGATATCTTCAGGACATTCCATCCAAATGAAGAAGAATGCACCTTCTTCTCAAGTGCACATGGAACATTCTCCAGGATAGACCACATCTTGGGTCACAAATCAAACCTCAGTAAATTTAAGAAAATTGAAATTGCCTCAAGCATCTTCTCCAAACACAATGCTAGGAGACTAAATATTAATTACAAGGAAAAAAACTGTAAGAAACACAAACACATGGAGATTAAGCAACACATATAGTGAAGAAATAAAAAAAAATTTCTAGAAACAAATGGAAATGAAAACATGACAACTCAAAACCTATGGGATGCAGTGAAAGTAGTCCTAAGAGGGAAGTTTATAGCAATACAATCCTACCTTAAGAAACAAGAAAAAGATTGAATAGACAACCTAATGTTGCATGTAAAACAACTGGAAAGACAAGAACAAAAAAAAACCCAAAATTAGGAGGAGGAAAGAAATCATAAAGATCTGAGCAGAAATACATAAAAAAGAAATGAAAGAAACAATGGTAAAGATTAATAAAACTAAAAGCTGGTTCTTTGAGAAGATTAACAAAATTGACAAGCCTTTAGCCACACTCATCAAGAAAAAGAAAGCGAGTCAAATCAACAAAATTAGAAATGAAAAAGGAGAGGGTACAACAGATAATGCAGAATATAAAGGATTATAAGAGACTATTATGAACAACTATATGGCAATAAAATGGATAACTTGGAAGAAATGGACAAATTCTTAGAAAAGTTCAATCTTTGAATACTAAACCAGGAAGAAATAGAAATTATGAGCAACCCAATTACAAGCACTGAAATTGAAACTGTGATCAAAAATCTCCCCAAAACAAAAGCCTCGGACCAGATGGCTTTACAGGATAATTCTATCAAATATTTAGAGAAGAGCTATCTCTTATCCTTCTAAAACTCTTTCAAAAAATTGCAGAGGAAGGAACACTTCCAAACTCATTCTTCGAGGGCACCATCACCCTGATACCAAAACCAGGCAAAGACAACACAAAAAAAGAAAACTATAGGCCAGTATCACTGATGAACATAAATTAAATAATCCTCAAAAAATTTTTAGCAAACAGAATTCAGCAGCATATTAACAATTTCATACACCATGATCAAGTTGGGTTTATTCCAGGAATGTAAGGAGTCTTCAATATGCACAAATCAATCAATGTGATACTCCATATTCACAAATTGAAAGATAAAAACCACATGATAATCTCAATAGATGCAGAAAAAGCCTTTGATAAAATTCAGCACCCATTTATGATTAAAACTCTTCAAAAAATGGGCATACCTCAACATAGTAAAGGCCATATTTGAAAAGCCTACAGCAAACATTATTCTCAATGATGAATAACTGAAAACATTTCCCCTAAGATCAGGAACAAAATAAATGTTTCACCAGTGTTATTCAACATAGTTCTGGAAGTCCTAGCTAGAGNCATACCTCAACATAGTAAAGGCCATATTTGAAAAGCCTACAGCAAACATTATTCTCAATGATGAATAACTGAAAACATTTCCCCTAAGATCAGGAACAAAATAAATGTTTCACCAGTGTTATTCAACATAGTTCTGGAAGTCCTAGCTAGAGCAGAGAAGAAAAAGAAATAAAAGGTATCCAGATCGAAAAAGAAGAAGTAAAGCTCTCACTGTCTGCAAATGACATGATACTGTACACAGAAAACCCTAAAGATAGTATGGAAAAATTGCTAGAGCTAATCAGTGAATTTAGGAAAGTTTCAGGATACAAAATCAATACAGAGTTGCATTTCTATATATTAACAGTGAACAATCAGAAAAATAAATTAAGGAATCAATCCCATTCACCACTGCAACAAAAAGAATTAAGTATCTAGGAATAAACTTACCTAAGGAGAAAAAAGAACTGTATACAAAAAATTATGACACCGATGAGAGAAATCAAAGAGGACATAAACAGATAGATATTCCATGTTCCTGGACAGGAACAATCAATATTGTGGAAATGACTACTACCAAATGCAATCTACAGATTCAATGCAATCCCTATCAAATTACCAATGGCATTTTTCACAGAACNGGGGGAGAAGTGGATCAGAGTGATATGGCAGAAGCAGGCTGACAGCTTGAAAAGTTTTCTGTTTTCTGTCTTCCTCCTCCGCATGCCTGCTGTGCAACTCAGAAAGAATTAAAGAATAAAAGGAGAAGGACAGTGGCCTCTGGGTTGGAACTGAATGCATGGGAACACGGGGGGTAATGTGAGAAAGAGAATGGGGAGATTTGGCTGTTTAAAAATCTACAAAATGAAATTGTAGAAGCATTATAGCTATTGATTTCTCATTTAGCCCTAGGGACCAATTAATCTTGATGAGATTTCCCAGTCAGTTTAGGGTAATGGATGCTCACAGAACTCAGACAAATGGAATCAGAAAATTGCAATTAAATACCAGGCCTCCAGAGCATCTGTGGTATGATCCTGCAGGTTTCAATAGTGTTTTCTTTATCTATCATAAGTGACATATTGTGACATAACCTATATTATGTCATTGATTCTTTTGTAATTATTATAATGTACCACAACAGATATTATGGGATCATGACTTACTCATCTTTTTATTCCCAGGATCCAGCATGATATCTTTCATATAATATGTATACAATATCTTTAAAGAGAGAAAAATAAGAGGAAAGATAAGAAAAGGAAAAGAAAAGAAAAAAATTAAGGCAGGCAGGAGGAATGCTTATTCATATGGCTATTGTAAATGACTCCAGACAAATCTTCTTCTTGAAGAGCTCTAAGAAAGAGTATCATAAAATCTTTACCAGTAATATATTCCAGAGAGTAGCAACTATTTGAGTAGAGATATTATGAAGACATAGATCTTTACATAATTGAATCTTTACTCTAGAAAACCAAGTTTTAGAAATATAAGAAATATACTAAAGAGAAGCTAATCTGATTAAATTTAGACAGTACATATATCAAAAAAGTCATGTGCTATAGTTAGTGGGTAAAAAAGGTGATGTGATCCAACAAACATTTTACATAATGCAATTGAAATGCTATTGTGTTATTCATCAAGAATCCTTCCGAAGTACAAGTATGAACTTTTCACCTATTATTAGTTCCCTGGTACATTTTATAAACTAAACCATTTCACTTCTGTTAAACCATTATACCTTTTAAAATTTTCTTAGCCTCTTGAGGTTGATGAATTATTTATTGTTAAGCAACTTGGCTGCCAAAAGGAGATAGTCTAATGAGATTTTGGAATCTAAATATGAATAGTCTCATGATTTTGAAAGAAAATAGTGCATTTGTTGAGATGTGGATTACTCAGATTCAATGATTAGTTCGGCAATGTGTCATTTTTCACATATATTGCTAACAATTATAATAACTTCAACTTATAAGGGGAAGTGGCACTTTCCACTGCTGTTTCTATCAGCAAGCATGGAAAAATATCTTTTAAAAAAAGTTTGATACTGTAAATATCTTCCAGAGTTAAACTGATGTTGAGAGAGAAAGCACAATTCTTTCATAAATACATTAATTCAAAATAAAATGTCAAGGGGATGAGTGGCCAAGAGAGTAGAGTAGGAGGACCCTGAGCTCACCTCCTGCCATGGGCACACCAAAATTACAGCTATTTACAGAGTACCTATCAATGGAAAAATCAGAAGACTAGCAGAAAAGATGTTATACAACTAAAGATTTAAAAAAGAAACCACAAGAAGATAGGTAGGAAGGCAGAAATGTGGTATAGTCAAGTTCTAGGGTGGGCAACCCACAAAAGGGAGAACCAATTATAATTGCAGAGGAGCACAAGTGGCAGTTTTAAAAGTGGCACATTGCCACTAATTCTCTGGAGAAATGCAGGGGCTCATATGGAAAGCTACGAAGAAAGACAGGCTTCAAGTTGGGTCACTCTAGTTATTTGGGATATTCAGAAGTGCTGTTTCTGCCTGAGCAGAAACCAGCTGTGAAAGTACTATCAAAACCAGAGAGGGACAGAGGTTAAAGTGGTGATGGCAAATTTTATGCAGGACTATTGCAATTATGGAGGAGAGACACTAGTATGAAACTGAGCTTCCTTCCAAATACAAGAGAGACAAGGATCTAATGACCTGAGTCTAATGTCAGGCTCCTCAGCTTTGGGGTTCTGCACCCAGAAGATAAGCTCCTAGAATGTGTAACTTGGCTTCCTTTTGGAGAATCAGAGGGCTGTGGGAAATGGGGACTTCACTCTTCAAAGGCACACACAAAATCTCACATGCTGTGAGACCCAGGGCAGAATAGTCATTTGAAAGAAGCTTGCATCAGAACCACCCACTGATCTTGGAGAGCCTCCCAGAGAGGGGCAAATGGAGCTCACCCTGGAGACATAGAGCCTGGTAGCAGCCATCTTTGGGAGCTTGTTCTATCACATGGACACGGTGCTGCCAAACACTGTTTGAAATCCTCCCTCAAGCTTATTAGTGCCAGGACCTAACCCCACCCACCAGCCTTTTGGCATCAGTACTGGGACATTCCAGGCCAAGTAACTAGCCAGGCAAGGAGAAAGCTCCACCGACCAGAGAGCCTGATGCTTTAAGACCCCCTGGGCCTACAGTTGTCCCAAGACCTGGCCCTGTGCATCAGAGAGCCCAGGACCCAGCCCCCTATACTAGTATGCTCTCACTAACCCTGGAACCCGCAAGGTCCTGCAGCCAGAGACCCTGTGACCTAGTTTCACCCATCAGTGGGACCAGCCTCACCCACCAGCAAGTAGGCACTGGCCCTTTTGCCCACTATTTTGCCCACCAGAGAGATAAAGCACTAAACTAAGACCCATGCAGTACCAATTGGGGGCACCTGCTAGAGCAGATGCCTCCTAGAGGTCAGAGGGGAATGAATTTTGGGGACGCAAAGGACATCTTCACAAAAAGCCACTTCTCCAAGGTCAGAAAACATAATGAATCTACCATATATGTAGAAATAAAAGCAGCAAATTAGGCAAAATGATGTGACTAAGAAATATCTTTTAACCAAAGAAACAGGATAAACCTAAGTGAAGTGAATGTAGGCAATCTACCCCATAGATTATTTAAGGTAATAATCCTAAAAATGTTCAAAGAATTTGGGAGAAGAATGGATGCACAGAGTAAGAAGTTAGAAGTTTTTAACAAAGAGTTATAAACATAAAGAAGATTAACATAAAGATAAAAACAGAGTTGTAATATAAAATAAAGATATTAATATAAAGAGGAACCAGAAATGAAGAAAACAATAATTAAATAAAAAATACACTAGAAGAAATCAACAATAGATTAAATAATGATCCAGAAGAATGGATCAGTGCACTGGAAGACAGAGTAGTGGAAATCATGGAAGACAGCTGACTAGAAAAAATAGTAAAAATAAATGAGGACAGTTTAAGAGACATCTGTGATAACAAGTATATTAACATTTGAATTACAGGGATTCCAAAAGGAGAAGAGAGGCAGAAAGTGTAGAGAACATATTTGAAGACATAATAGCTGAAAACTTCCCTAACCCAGGAAACATCCAGGTCCAGGAAGCAGAGAGTCCAAAACAAAATCAACCCAAAAAGGAACACACCAAGATTTACTGTAATTAAAGTGGCAAAAAGTGAAAGATAAAGAGAATATTAAAAGCATCAAGGGAGTTCCCACAAGGCTATCAGCTGACTTTTCAGCAAAAACTCTGCAGGCCAGAAGGATAGCATGATATCTTTAAAGTGATGAAAGTGAAAAACCTACAACTGAGAATACTCTACCTAGCAAGGTTTCTGGAGAAGGCAATGGCACCCCACTCCAGTACTCTTGCCTGGATAATCCCATGGGCGGAGGAGTCTGGTGGGCTGCAGCCCATGGGTTGCTAAGAGTCGGACACGACTGAGCGACTTCACTTTCACTTTTCACTTCCATGCATTGGAGAAGGAAATGGCAACCACTCCAGTGTTCTTGCCTGGAGAATCCCAGGGATGGGGGAGCTGGCGGGCTGCCGTCTATGGGGTCACACAGAGTCGGACACGACTGAAGCGACTTAACGGCAGCAGCAGCAAGGTTTCCATTCAGACTTGATGGCAAGATCTGAAATTTTACAAACAAAAGCTAAAGCAGTTAGGCACTACCAAACCAGGTCTTTGGGTTGGTAAAATTATTGATAAAATTATCTTTGGGTTGATAAAATTATTTGTATCAGCAATAAGTAGTTAAGTGATACACAAAAGAAAATGGTATAGAATGTAACATTAAAACAGTAAACATGGTGGGTAAAAATGAAGGGTTGTTAAAATGAGTTTGAATTTAGGAGATTAGCTACTTAAAATAATCATATATATATATATATTGCTAATAACCATGTAACATCTTTGAATAGTGACATATCATAGCTAGACTTATTGTGATCATTTTGAAATATAATAGAAATACAAATCACAGTGTGTGTAATAGAAACTAACAGTGTTATAGACCAATTATCGTACAAAAACAAACACACAAAAAATAAACAAAAACTCTGAGAAAAAGAGAACCAAGTTTGCAGAGAGTAAAGGGAGGGGAAATTGGATGAAGGTAGTCAAAAGGTACAAACTTTCATTTTTAAGATAAATAAGTACAAGGGATGTAATGAACAACATGATAAATATAGTTAACACTGCTATATGCTATCTATGAAAGTTGTTAAGAAAGTAAATAAATCCTAAGTCTTATCACAAGAAAAAAAATTTTTATGTTTCTTCAATTTGTATGTATAAGAGATAATGGATGTTCACTGAGCTTCTTGTTATCATTTCATGTTATGTGGAAGCCAAATCATTATGCACCTTAAGCTTATGCAATGCTGTATGTCAACTATATCTCAGTCAAACTTAAAGAAAAAAATAGGATGTCAAGATTGTAATTATACCCAAAGCAATCTATAGATTCAATGCAATCCCTATCAAGCTACCAATGATATTTTTCACAGAACTAGAACAAATAATTTCACAATTTGTATGGAAATACAAAAAACCTCAAATAGCTAAAGCAATCTCAAGAAAGAAGAATGGAACTGGAGGAATCAACCTGCCTGACGTCAGGCTCTACTACAAAGCCACAGTCATCAAGACAGTATGGTACTGGCACAAAGACAGAAATATAGATCAATGGAACAAAATAGAAAGCCCAGAGATAAATCCACGTACCTATGGACACTTTATCTTCGACAAAGGAGGCAAGAATATACAATGGAGAAAAGCTAATCTCTTTAACAAGTGGTGCTGGGAAAATTGGTCAACTACTTGTAAAAGAATGAAACTAGAACACAACCGTACACAAAAATAAACTCAAAATGGATTAAAGATCTAAATGTAAGACCAGAAACTATAAAACTCTTAGAGGAAAACATAGGCAAAACACTCTCTGACATAAATCACAGCAGGATCCTCTATGATCCACCTCCCAGAATATTGGAAATAAAAGTAAAAATAAACAAATGGGACCTACACCTGTGGTGGATTCATGTTGATGTATGGCAAAGTCAATAGAGTATTGTAAAGTAAAATAAAGTTAAAAAAAAAAAGTTTTTGCACAACAAAGGAAACTATAAACAAAGTGAAAAGACAGCCTTCAGAATGGGAGAAAATAATAGCTAACGGAGCAACTGACAAAGAATTAATCTCAAAAATATACAAGCAACTCCTGCAGCTCAATTCCAAAAAAATAAACGACCCAATCAAAAACTGGGCCAAAGAGCTAAACAAACATTTCTCCAAAGAAGACATACAGATGGCTAACAAACACATGAAAAGATGATCAACATCACTCATTATCAGAGAAATGCAAATCAAAACCACGATTAGGTACCATTTCACACCAGTCAGAATGGCTGCGATCCAGAAGTCTACAAGCAATAAATTCTGGAGAGGGTGTGGAGAAAAGGGAACCCTCTTACACTGTTGGTGGGAATGCAAACTAGTACAGCCACTATGGAGAACAGTGTGGAGATTCCTTAAAAAAACTGGAAATAGAACTGCCATACGACCCAGCAATCCCACTACTGGGCACACACACTGAGGGAACCAGCATTGAAAGAGACATGTGTACCCCAATGTTCATCACAGCAATAGTTACAACAGCCAGGACATGGAAGCAACCTAGATGTCCATCAGCAGATGAATTGATAAGAAAGCGGTGGTACATATACACAATGGAGTATTACTCAGCCATTAAAAAGAATGCATTTGAATCAGTTCTAATGAGGTGGATGAAACTGGAGCCGATTATACAGAGTGAAGTAAGCCAGAAAGAAAAACACCAATANCTAGATGTCCATCAGCAGATGAATTGATAAGAAAGCGGTGGTACATATACACAATGGAGTATTACTCAGCCATTAAAAAGAATGCATTTGAATCAGTTCTAATGAGGTGGATGAAACTGGGACCTATTACACAGAGTGAAGTAAGCCAGAAAGAAAAACACCAATACAGTATACTAACGCATATATATGGAATTTAGAAAGATGGTAACGATAACCCTGTATGCAAGACAGCAAAAGAGACACAGATGTATAGAACAGTCTTTTGGACTCTGTGGGAGAAAGTGAGGGTGGGATGATCTGAGAGAATAGCACTGAAACATGTATATTATCATATATAAAACAGATTCCCAGTCCAGGTTCGATGCATGAGACAGGTGCTCAGGGCTGGTGCACTAGGATGACCCAGAGGGATGGGATGGGGAGGGAGGTGGGAGGGGCTTCAGGATGGGGAACACATCTACACCCATGGCGAATTCATGTCCATGTATGGCAAAACCACTACAATATTGTAAAGTAATTACCCTCCAACTAAAATAAATAAATTTAAAAAAAGATTGTAATTATAAAGGAAAATATGCCATTTAATTCAAATTCCCTTGGATACCAGGACAGAAGTAATATGTTCTAGATTTTTATAGTGTTTACTTCTAGCTTGACTCAGCAAACGTGAATGGACTCAAAACCATGTTAACAAACTCTTAAATGTGATATGTATATATTCGGAGGCTGTGAATACAAATGCCCCCCACAACTCCTTTAGTTTTCCTATTTTAAAGGAGAAACTTGAGGCCTTTCTGTGACATGGATCTCCTAGGTATATACTATGGCGTGTGACCCTTATCCATATATATATTATACATACAGGTGTGTCAATACCCCAGCAGTGCCAGGCACACAGGCAGCATTCAATAAATGTTTGCTGAGCTGAAACTAGTAGTTAGCGCTTGGAAATCTCATTTGAATGAATGAACAGATGCTGACCCACGAGTAATGCACCTCTTGTTGACTGTCACCGTTATTTAATGTGCATTAGCAAGAAATACTGAAAATTCCATCTTGCTCTGGAGATTTGTTCATAGAAATAAAGTTTCTTTCTTTAAATTCAGTAAACATTCCTATTTCAAGGACTGTAAATATATACTGTATAGAGCAAATAACATGTAATGAATAAAAGCAGACCACACAATCTTTACAGCAACCGAGTAACTGCTTTTCCTAAGCAGAGAATCTTGTACATGACTTCTTACATTCATTGAAAGAAAGAAAATGGTAATTTATTATTTTATAATGGTATAATAGAAGTCTATTTCATTTTCTTGAAACTTAACATTTTTTCAATGGATTTTCCTTACACTCTTCAGTAAAAAGTGGACAGGGATTAAACATAGAATGTCTCAGTTTACTGTGATTTTTTTCAGGAGTAACAGCCAAATAAGCAAAAACTATGAAAATGGAAATTATATCCTCACCTCACCCATGTCTTTGTATGAGGCTATCTTTGACTCCTTTCCTAGGAAGACTTCTCTGGAGTAGACACAGATTTGTTCTGAGATACTTGGGTTAGTAATTGCCTTAGATGGGGTTCAAATTGAGCCTAATGTTGATTTCTATTGTGTGGCAAAGGGTACTGTATCTCATGTTCAGACTACTAGTAGCAATATTTTTGGTTCCTCAGCAGATCCCACAGAATCCTAAGCAGGCTAAGATAAGTTACTCGAACCAAACCTGGCCAGAAAATGCTTCCTGAAAACAGGTTTAGTTTATACTTTGAAAAGAATGTGTAGAAACATTCTCAACTCTACTGTTCAGTAAATTTTTTTAAAGAAATTGACAAAAGAGTTTAAAGAAAGAAAATTTAGTAATGAGAATAGTGAGTTTATTCCTCCATGCAGAGGGAGAAGAGTCAAATAAAAGGAGAAATATTAGAGTTGGAAAATTCAGTGGAGATAATGTATGTGCATTTTACCTTCTCCATTACATAATTGACCAAAATGAGTTCTAGGAAGACAAATATAACTCATTCTGTGTTGAACAGAGCCAGGACTTCAATCTCAACTTCATGTTACTTGTCTATAATAGGATACCTTAAATGAACATAACCCTAGATATCTAGGACTTTGAAAGAATTATGTGAAACTGAGTGTGAGCTACTTAGTCCTACAGAGAAAATGGAGCCACTCTTCAGTATTCTAATTCTAGTGGAAGAATGCCTCCACTGAAACTTGTCTCCATATAGATGGCATTTGGAGACTTGTAGAGGGGAAATTTCCACAGTTTATTGTGATCCACACAGTCAAAGGCTTTGGCATAGTCAATAAAGCAGAAATAGANCTCACTGTTGCTTCCTGACCTGCATATAGGTTTCTCAGGAGGCAGGTCAGGTGGTGTGGTATTCCCATCTCTTTCAGAATTTTCCACAGTTTATTGTGATCCACACAGTCAAAGGCTTTGGCATAGTCAATAAAGCAGAAATAGATGTGTTTCTAGAACTCTCTTGCTTTTTCCATGATCCAGAGGATGTTGGCAATTTGATCTCTGGTTCCTCTGCTTTTTCTAAAACCAGCTTGAAGATCTGGAAGTTCACGGTTCACATACTGCTGAAGCCTGGCTTGGAGAATTTTGAGTATTACTTTACTAGCATGTGAGATGAGTGCAATTTTGTGGTAGTTTGAGCATTGTTTGGCATTGCCTTTTTTAGGGATTGGAATGAAAACTGACTTTTCCCAGTCCTGTGGCCACTGCTGAGTTTTCCAAATTTGCTGGCATGTTATTAGGAATAATAAATAATAAAATCCAGTGTAAAATCCCAGTGTTTTTCTATCTTTTGACCCATCAGCATTTGGTAATACAGCTAATCACTCAATATATTTCATTCATTTTGCTTCCAAGACATCATAATCTTTTCTTGGTTTCTTTCCTATCTCACTGACATTCCTGTCTGGAAGTCCCTTTCTCTTCCATGTGGTCCCTTAATGTTGATAGACCTCTTACACCAGTCCTTGTCTTCATCGCAATGTTTACATCTTAGTTTGTGTCTCTAACCTAGTCTTGTGGCATTTAAGCCTTCCTAATGGCTGACAGTTCCCAGATTTATTTCCTCTTTGAAGAAGATGATGTCTGTACTGTAAACATATCCACCCTGGTCTTACTATTTTAGGATATTCCAAAATCCTCAGTTGCCTAAATCTGTATCTGTTCAAAGAAATAAATTTCTTGGCCTGTGATCCTGCTGTGTCTGCACATATGGCAGGCAAGAATCACCTCAACCAATTACAGATTGAAGTTCACATATGAAGACTCAGCTTTCTCAACCATATTGTTTGGAATTCCAAAATACAAGCTTTGTACCTTACTGGCCCTCTACGCTTCCCATTCTTAAACCTCACTTCCTTCCTAGTGTTTCCTGGGTTTACCTCCCAAATTAAGTACACTTGAATTCTTGTCTTATGGTTTGTTTCTGGGATAAAAATAGAAAGATGCTCTCGTCTACAATCTCATATAACCAACTGGTGACTTCACATCTACACTTAGCATCTGATAGGCACTTCAAATTTTACATGTCCAAAACTGAAATTTGATGATCTCTCTCCTGAAAAAGTTATTATATTTGTATCTTTCCTCAATTCAGTTGATAAAATTCATCTTTACAGTTGTGCTGCTATCAATCTCTAAAGCAGTTGACTCATTTCTATTTCTTACAGCTCAAAAACTTCCTACCTCATCTTTCTTACCTTTTATATTTTATGTAGTACTCACCATCTTATATAATCTGCACATATATTATGTAAATTTGTAATTTTCAGTTCTACTCTGCTCAAATGTAAACTCAGTGAAAGAATGGATCTTTGTTGTATACACTGGAGATGATCTTATCTTTTACATGCTCTTAACTAAGCTCTTGTCCAATCGCTTTTATTTGAGGAATTGCAGATTTTTAGGAATCATGAGTTTATATAATTATAACTGTGAACTTAGATTGAAGTTTGTTAGTTGCTCAGTCGTGTTCAACTCTTTGCAACCCCATGGACTGTAGCCCACAGCCTCCTCTGTTCATTGCATTTTTTTTTATCAAGAATACAGGAGTGGGTTGCCATTTCCTTCTCCAGAAGATCTTCCTGACTCAGGGATCAAACCTACATTTCCTGCATTACAGGAAGATTCTTTAACATCTGAGCCACCAAGGATTCATACTTTACACCTTACTGAAACAAATGAAAACAAATAAAATGAATAATCTTGTTGGCCAGAATCTGTAATAGGCACATAAAAAGAAACACTTTTATGGTAGTTGAGTGTGTCTCTTGTGTGTGTGNTACAGGAAGATTCTTTAACATCTGAGCCACCAAGGATTCATACTTTACACCTTACTGAAACAAATGAAAACAAATAAAATGAATAATCTTGTTGGCCAGAATCTGTAATAGGCACATAAAAAGAAACACTTTTATGGTAGTTGAGTGTGTCTCTTGTGTGTGTGTATATTAACATATATATATATATATATATATATATATATATAATTTGATATCCTTAAAATATATATCTTCCCTTTATTAAATTGGAACCATGAAAAATGGAGTACTCTTTGTAAAAATTCTAACACTCAATTTGAAACACTAACCAAAAGACCATTGAATTTCCAAGAGAAAAATTCTGGAAAATTATCACCACTAGTTCAAAGAAAGAATAAAAGCAGCTCTCCTTTTTAATTTTTGTTAACAGGAAAAACCAAAAGTATCTGGCATAAATGTCTGAAATTTTGACTATTTCTTATAGATGTATATGTCCATTTCTGTTTAAATACTGGAAATATAGGAAATTAAATTTATAACCTTGGTTTGCTTTTATGCTCTTTATTTTTAATTGGAAGAAAATTGCTTTACAATGTAGTGTTGGTTTCTGCTATACAACAATGTGAATCAACCATAATTACAAATATATTTCATATAGTTTGCTTTTGTTTGCTCGTTTATTTTGCTTGTTGGTGATTCTGTGTTTAGGTCATAGTATTGTTTAACTTTAACTTCCTTGGTTGGTCAGATGGTAAAGCGTCTACCTACAATGTGGGAAATCCGGGTTCAGTCCCTGGGTCAGGAAGATCTCCTGGAGAAGGAAACCTCCTGGCAACCCACTCCAGCATTCTTGCCTGGAAAATCCCATGGATGAAGGAGCCTGGTAGGCTGCAAAGAGTCGCAAAGAGTCAGACACGACTGAGCGACTGCACTTTCACTTTCTATTGTTTAACTCTGGCTTCCACAGGTGGCTTGGACTTCCCTGGTGGCTCAGACGGTAAAGTGTCTGTCTACAATGTGGGAGACCTGGGTTCGATCCCTGGGTCAGGAAGATCCGCTGGAGAAGGAATGGCAATCCACTCCAGTACTAGTGCCTGGAAAATTCCATGGACAGAGAAGCCTGGCTACAGTCCATGGGGTCGCAAAGAGTCGAACACAACTGAGCGACTTCACTTTCACTTTCCCAGGTGGCTCAGTGAGTAAAGAATCCACTTGCATTGCAGGAGATGCAGAAGACAGTGGTTCAATCCCTGAGTTCAGAAGAGCCCCTGGAGGAGTGCATGGCAACCCACTCCAGTATTCCTGCCTGGAGAATCCCATGCACAGAGGAGCCAGGTGGGCTACAGTCCATAGGGTCACAAACTTACTGGTAGAAAAACAGACTTTATAATGAACTGACATGTTGGCTTAGTAAAAGCTTAAATATAGAGGTCAAATAAGGTACTATCATTGTGTGTTAAAAAAAAAACACAGAAATGATATGATTAATACGACTTGGTTTTAAGACAAATAAGCTGACAAATTAGGTAGCTTATTTTGTTGTATTCTGAGTGGCATCCAATGGCCCATTTACCCTCATGGGTCTCTCCAGTTGAGGTGTTTTTGTTCCTCCATTAATCAATGTCTCTTCTGTAGAAATCTCTTGACATCATCTTTTAAAACTTCTCATTCAGTCCTCAGTTCCTTCTCTATGGGATTCCTAACAGCCGCCACTCCAGTGTGTCTAGTAACTCAAGGATACATTTCTTTTGAAAGCAGTAAGCGCAAGCGGTGTGATGAAAGCCACTTGGGCTTGGTTTTCACCCTACCTTTGTTTTCCTCACATGGATCATTGTGAGGTCACTTTAGTGATCATGGAAAAACCAACACCAAACGTCACTTTCCATAAAACCAGCTCTGTGGCTCTCACTTTTCTCAATCATAAAGGTAAAAACAGAATTGTTCTGTATAAGATGTTAGAAAAACTACAATATGAGCTGCACTTTTCCATGGAAGTTATCCAGTGAGCGGTAGGTATCATTACTCAGGTCTGCATCTCTCTAAGACCTACTTGCTACACAGCTGAGAACACCTTCCTTTTATCATTTAAGCCCTAGACCACAGCACTGCTTATTGGAAATTACTTACTTCAGAAAATCACTGCTAAAACTATTGTGTTTCTGCTTCCCAATTACTATGTAACCCAAAGTTTCTGAATTTCCTTCATTTATTGAAAACTATAAAGATATTAAGGTTGATCCATAGTAATTATACGGGCCCTATGTTTTCTAAATTTGTTTCTCTGTACTTAAACTCCAGTGCTGGCAAAAACTCCTTTTGTTATTAGTCAGTATTTCAAATCTTGAGACACAAAAGGAGAATATAGGACTACTTTAGATGAGATTTATCCTGCATTTTTAATAAAGGATTTTACTGAGCAGAATAAGAAGGCAAGTGTGGTCATGAAGTAGGATACTTACTAGTTTTCTTGTCCTTTATAAGCATTTCATACACTAGCTACAAATGCTTCATTTGGTTAAAATATATAAACCAAAACAGAATCTTTATGAATATACATATTGATAGTAATTTTCTTGAGTTATAGTAATAGTAGAAACACTACAAAATTATTTTCTTCAGAATCTCATACCAAACAGTTTTATTTTCACAAATTCATTGCTTCTTTTAAGCAAATTGAGATATTAGGTCAGATACAATAATGAATTAAGAGGGCTTCTTTTTCTATGTCTCCAGGAAAATGTTAACGCTTATATTTATACCAAATATTTTCCCAATTCTGTCTCACTGGAGTTTAGCATGTGAAGCACTTATTAACATCCTGAAGATTTTCTCCCAGTGCCAGGTAAAATCTAAATTCCCTTCATCCATCATTAAAGATGCTGGAGATGAATTCATGTAAGACTTATCATCCAAGGTAGCCTAGCTGGATACCATAGTTGGAATGAGTTTTTGAAATTAAGAGGCTTAGGGATGGTAAAGAAAAAAGGTTCATTTTTTTCCCCTTAGATCCCAGAAAAGAATATGCAGCAACAACCATCAGAACACAGAAACAAACAGCCAAGAAGGAAATTCTTACAATGCAATTGGTGAAGCAATTGTCCATCAAGGGAGCAGTAACTATCATATGCCTCTGATGAATCACATACCTCAATATTTTTTATGGCTTTGGAGCACACCAGAATGGAACATATTCATTCTTCAATCTTTTTGGAATGAGTAATATCTGGTAGTGTTTCTTTGAGTATCAATGGTCCTTCTGAAAACATCATTACAAAGAAATTTCTTTAGGTAGGTGTTGCTTCAATAAAGTATTATAAACTGTTCAAAGCAACTTAATTTCCCAGGGGTCTCATATAGGAAATTATTTTATTTATAGAGATAAAAGAATAAACATTACTTGATGCTAATATGACTTTAAAAGGCATTGACTGGTCTTTTGACAAGTCTATTTCCCATCTATGTGTGTATGAGGAGAGAATGCCCAATTTTGTGAAAGCTAAGATACAGAACCTGGTTGAGGTGAGAAAGAATTTCAGGGCAGAAATAGATGTAGGGAAATCATTTCTTTGGGGCTACCAATCAAGAAGTTAATCAAACATTTTTCATCTCAATTAAGTGAAATGAGCTGAAAAATTTGCATGTTCTCTGTTATTCTTCTCTTTACTCAAAAAATTAATAAATCACATTTAAAGTTCTAATTTTGCTCCTGTGATACTAAAATCCACTTGCTAGCTGAAATGAATTACAGAAACCTGATAAGACTATCAATTCTATCTCATACCTATTTTCAGAAGAATAAAGTTACAGAAGGGAAAGGTGTGGAACTGTAGACTGATTATAATTATTTAAAATTACACTCCATTGTAAATTGAGTGTAAGAAGGAAGACACATATTAAAAATATTTTTAAACACTTCCTTTAAAATGTCCCTAAGAAATAGACCTTCCTTGGAGTAAGTCAGTTAATATTTCATGCATCATTGCATTCAGAACTTCTTGGCAAATGAGAGGAAGTAAGAAATATAGTTAGGTGCTTTGACTGTCCAATAAAATGACTTCTGTATTTTCTTTATCTCCAAAGTTTAGAGTAAACTTATCATTACTTATGATACTTTGAATAGCACAGTGTACAATGTATTTATTAAGTCAAAACATGTGTATTTAAAAATCCTGTTTTATTTTGCCCTGCATGACTCATGCATTTTTTTAATTTCCAGGTTTATTGAGGTATAAACAAAAATTTGTATACATTTTAGATGTACAGTGTGATGATTTATGATACACAAATGTTCAAAGATGACTATCACAATCAAGTTAATTAACAAATCACCTCAGATAGTAACCTTGTGTGGATGTGCAGTGAGAATACTTAAGACCTACTCTCATCAAATTTTAAGTGCACAATACAGTAGTATTAATTATAGTCACCATATTATATATTACATCCCTAGAATTAATTCATCTCATTATATAAATGAAAGTTTAACGTCCTTTGACGAACCTCTCTTCACTTCCCACCTCCTCCAGCCTCTAGCAACAACCATGCTACTGTCCAAGTTTTACTTTTTTAGAATCAATATAAAATAGAAATCACAGAGTATGTTTCTCTATGTCTAACTTAATTCACTTAGCATAATATCCTCTTGGTTCATTTATGTTTAAGGTCTGTTCTGATAAAGTATGAGTTACAGATGACCCTTGCTCTCAAGAATTAGAAATCTAAGAAGGAAGACAAAAGAGATCAATCATGTTACTTACAAGAAAAACACAATGATAAAGACATGCACAGGACATCATTGGAAGAGACGATGGGGTTGGGGTGAGAGAGGTTTAGGAAGCTATGCCTGAGGTGATCAAAAAGCTAACAGCAAAGCACTGGGCATCCCTGGAGGTCCAGTGACTAAGACTCTGGTCTTCCATTGCAGGGGTGTGAGTTCAATCCCTGGTCAGAGAACTAATACCCCACATGCCCTGGGGTGAAGCCAGAAAATTTTAAAAAGTAATAGCCAAACAGAGTGAGAATTGGTTGCAGATGTTGGGGCAAGGGAGGGGTAAAAGCAGAGAGATGAAATGACTTGCCCAGGGAAGATATGACACTAGAAAAGACCAGAAAGAAAACACATTATTTTAACCATTTATATTTCCCGATCTGTGAACAGATATTTCATCTTCAGCTCAGTTCAGTCACTCAGTCATGTCTGACTCTTTGTGACCCCATGAATTGCAGAATGCCAGGCCTCCCTGTCCATCACCAACTCCCAGAGTCCACCTAAACCCATGTCCATTGAGTCGGTGATGCCATCCAACCATCTCATCCTCTGTTGTCCCCTTCTCCTCCTGCCCTCAATCTTTCCCAGCATCAGAGTCTTTTCATCTTTCTTGCCCACTTTTCTTCTGATTGTTTGCCTTAATTCCTTTTATTTATTTATTTTTTCTTAAGCAACTTTACTGAGGTTTATTTTACAAAACATAAAACTTGCCGATTTGAAATACTCATCTCAGTGGGGTTTTTCTTTGGCTATCCACTGAATTGTACAACCATTCAATTCAGTTCAGTACAGTCGGTCAGTCATGTCTGACACTTTGCGACCCCATAAACCGTAGCACGCCAGGCCTCCCTGTCTATCACCAACTCCCAGAGTTCACTCAGACTCACGTCCATTGAGTCAGTGATGCCATCCAGCCATCTCATCCTCTGTTGTCCCCTTCTCCTGCCCCCAATTCCTCCGAGCATCAGAGTCTTTTCCAATGAGTCAGCTCGTTGCATGAGGTACCCAAAGTACTGGAGTTTCAGCTTTAGCACCACTCCTTCCAAAAAAAGTCCCAGGGCTGATCTCCTTCAGAATTGACTGGTTGAATATCCTTGCAGTCCAAGGGACTCTCAAGAGTCTTCTCCAACACCACAGTTCAAAAGCATCAATTCTGCGCTCAGCCTTCTTCAGTCCAACTCTCACATCCACACATGACCACTGGAAAAACCATAGCCTTGACTAAGTGGACCTTTGTTGGCAAAGTAATGTCTGGGCTTTTTAATATGCTATCTAGGTTGGTCATAACTTTCCTTTCAAGGAGTAAGCGTCTTTTAATTTCATGGCTGCAGTCACCATCTGCAGTGATTTTGGAGCCCCAAAAAATAGTCTGACACCGTTTCTACTGTTTCCCCATCTATTTGCCATGAAGTGATGGGACCAGATGCCATGATCTTCTCTTTCTGAATGTTGAGCTTTAAGCCAACTTTTTCACTCTCCTCTTTCACCTTCATCAAGAGGCCTTTTATTTTTATTTTTAGTCAATGTTTATTTTTTATTTTATTTTTTTTACTTTATTTTACTTTACAATACTCTATTGGCTTTGCCATACATCAACATGAATCCACCACAGGTGTACACGAGCTCCCAATCCTGAATCCCCCTCCCACCTCCCACCCCACAACGTCTCTCTGGATCATCCCCGTGCACCAGCCCCAAGCATCCTGCATCCTGCATTGAACTTAGACCGGCGCCTCATTTCTTACATGCTTCAGTGCCATTCTCCCAAATCATCCCACCCTCTCCCTCTCCCTCAGAGGCCAAAAGTCCGTTCTATACGTCTGTGTCTCTTTTGTTGTCTCACATACAGGGTCATCATTACTATCTTTCTAAATTCCATATATATGTGTCAGTATACTGTATTGGTGTTTTTCTTTCTGGCTTACTTCACTCTGTATAATAGGCTCCAGTTTCATCCATCTCATTAGAACTGATTCAAATGTATTCTTTTTAATGGCTGAGTAATACTCCATTGTGTATATGTACCACAGCTTTCTTATCCATTCATCTGCTGATGGACATCTAGGTTGTTTCCATGTCCTGGCTATTATAAACAGTGCTGCGATGAACATTGGGGTACATGTGTCTCTTTCAATTCTGGTTTCCTTGGTGTGTATGCCCAGCAGTGGGATTGCTGGGTCATAAGGCAGTTCTATTTGCAATTTTTTAAGGAATCTCCACACTGTTTTCCATAGTGGCTGTACTAGTTTGCATTCCCACCAACAGTGTAAGAGGGTTCCCTTTTCTCCACATCCTCTCCAGCATTTATTGCTTGTAGACTTTTGGATCGCAGCCATTCTGACTGGTGTGAAATGGTACCTCATTGTGGTCTTGATTTGCATTTCTCTGATGATGAGTGACGTTGGGCATCTTTTCATGTGTTTGTTAGAATTGTTGGAAGTCTTTTCCTGGAAGTGAACATACTCCATCTGTTAAACATGTCACAAAATTTCTCTTTCAAATAGAGGTTTTGATTTTGAGTAAATTTATCAATCGTTCTTGATTCCTTTTTTGTCACTCAAAAGAATCTTCGTTTCCCTCAGATAATAAACATATACTGTTGTCATTGTGTTTTGTGTTTTTATTTCTAATCACTTAATCAATTCTTGATAAAGCATGAGGAAAAAATCTTGAAGGATATTATGAGTTGAACTGTTTCCCCTGTGAAAGGATACATTGAAGTTCTAAACCCCAACATCATAGAACATGACTTTATTTAGAAATAAGGTTCTTTGCAGACATAATTAGTTAAAACAAGATCTTACATGGGTGGTCAGTTCAGTCAGTTCAGTCGTGTCCGACTCTTTGTGAGTCGGACCATCACCAACTCCTGAGCTTACTCAAACTCATGTCCATTGAGTCAGTGATGTCATCCCACCATCTCATACTCTGTCATCCGCTTCTCCTTCCACCTTCAATCTTTCCCAGCATCAGGGTCTTTTCAAATGAGTCAATTCTTCACATCAGGTGGCCAAAGTATTGGAGTTTCAGCTTCAACATCAGTCCTTCCAATGAACATTCAGGACTGATTTTCTTGAGGATTGAGTGTTTTGATCTCCTTGCAGTCCAAGGGACTCTCAAGAGTCTTCTCCAACACCACAGTTCAAAAGCATCAATTCTTTGGTACTCAGCTTTCTTTATAGTCCAACTCTCACATCCATACATGACTACCGGAAAAACTATAGCTTTGACTNGATCTCCTTGCAGTCCAAGGGACTCTCAAGAGTCTTCTCCAACACCACAGTTCAAAAGCATCAATTCTTTGGTACTCAGCTTTCTTTATAGTCCAACTCTCACATCCATACATGACTACCGGAAAAACTATAGCTTTGACTAGATGGACCTTTGTATGTGGGTAGAGTGGGCCCCTCTCCAAGATAACTGGTATCATAAAAAAAATGCTGTGAAAAGAGACACAGAGAGAAGCCAATGTGAAGACAGGACTGAAACAATGCTCTTACAAGCCAAGGAATGCCAATGATTGCCCACAAACACCAGAAGTTAGGTCAAAGCAAGGAAAGATTCTCCCCTATAAATTTCTGAGGGAGCATGGCCCTGCTGACACCTCGATTTTGGACTTGCAGTCTCCAGAATTGTGAAGCAATAGATTTTTGCTGTTTGAAGCCACCCAGTTTGGGATATTTTGTATGGCAGCCCTAGAAAAGATTTATATAAAACTTAAAATAGTGGTTCGAGAGAGAACAGGGAAAAGAGACTAGAATTGGGGGAAGATAGGCTGAGTATAAGAGGATTAGGGGTAATTTTGAGCTATGGTATGTGATGGGGAGAATGGAGAAATCATATGTAGTCCAGCTTTCATAAAATATGAGTCATAGGTCGTTAAATGTTAAGCTGGCAAAGGAGAAGGGGTACACAGAATGGGCAAATTGTATGTTCAATTCAAAGCACCTGGATTTGACATTTTAAAGTATTTTAAATTATTTCTCAAAGTACACACACACACACACACACACACACANCTCTGATGCTGGGAGGGATTGGGGGCAGGAGGAGAAGGGACGACCGAGGATGAGATGGCTGGATGGCATCACTGACTCGATGGATGTGACTCTGAGTGAATGAACTCTGGGAGTTGGTGATGGACAGGGAAGCCTGGCATGCTGTGATTCATGGGGTCGCAAAGAGTTGGATACGACTGAGCGACTGAGCTGTACTGAACAGAGGGGAAATGAGAGCATTTACATTATTTTCATTAACACCAAAGTAGAGTAGATGTGTTGAAATATGGCATTCAGTGAAGGAAAAGTTAGACATAAAATAGCACTGCATGTTGTTTAATGCCCATATAATGGTAAATAAAGAATTCTACAGAAATAATGGACACTCAAGCCAAGATATTGATTACTTTAAGGATGGGAGAGGGTGACAAGCCAAGAGGGGTAAATGAAATATTTTATTATAGTAATATTTTATTTTAAAGCTAAAAATGTTATTCTTTAAACCTGTGTATATCTTAAATATCACATAAGTCTTCACAAGATTGTATGAGAATAGCGTTTAATATAGGATGTGGTTATAAACTTTATGCATTTCTATGCTGATATACATTTACCATCATACGCCCCAAATATTGAATGAAGATAAACATTTATGATATTCACATTGTTTCAGTCTCAAAATTTAATATTTCACTTTATGAGCCTAATTTTCAGACTCTCTATTAGGTGGAGAGAAGAGAGATTTTCTTCTCTCTCATGCTTCACTTTTCCACAAGATATGTTTCCACCTGTCCTGCCTGGACCCTGGCACTCTTATGCCAACACACTCACCATCTTTTACAAATTCAGATCAGCACACTGTCATGCTTGTTTGCCTGCCTCTTTCCCTTCCTCAGTGGTGGGGAGAATCCATTTTACTAGGCTCCATGTTCTGAAAGTCTCAGCTCTGTACTATGGACATCACTGAACACTTTTTCCTAATTGTTTCATAACAAGAATAGAGGCTGCTCCCTATCCTCATCACCTGGCTCCTGTAACATTTGAATATGGGAAAAAGCAAAAGAACTTCTACTTAGATGCAATCAAATGTCCATCCAGGCTTAAAGATGTGATAAAGCAGCTTGCTGCCCCAAAAATCTACCGGGAGTGACCATGAAGTACAAAGCTATGTGAAAACGTATGGCACTTCATTGCACTCCAGGTGCAGCTCATGATGGTGAGAATGAAAGTGAAGGCCAAGTTCGTACCATGTCAGAAGAAAAAACCTAAGTGCTAGCAGAGCAGTGTCACAAAAGAGAGCCCGAACCTGAACTTTCTCTCTCTCTCTTCTATCCAATCTATCACGGCAGCCCGTGTCATGAGGCAAACAAATACCACTTGGAGAGAGAACTGGTTTGCAATTTTAGCTATGAGAAAGCAAGAACTGTCCAGTGTCAGGCCATATGTAATCAACTCTGGAGAATCCCAGGGTACTTGTTGTGATTTGAGATTGTCCACTTAAGAAGGACTTTAAAGGTTTCAGCTTTCCTGGTTGGCCTCCACTATTGACCTTGATGTTAACAAGAAACCAGATGCCCTTGTTTTCCCTCTGCTGGTCTCCAATGCCATATGTATGGAGACAATTTTTGCAGGAAGCATTCCTCTTTTATGACCCCATAGCATTTTGACTCAGCAGCCTGTGGTATCATAAAAGTCATTACTCAGAATTATTGGTAGCTAAACCACAGAAGTATAGGTTTTTCCACATTGCCAACTGTGAGGGGCAGTCGAGAATTTGGCCAAAACTGGACTTCTGATGAGATTGTGCTGGGCAGACTAGAATATTTCAGCTACACACCCATTTAGCTCCCCAATAGCTCTTTTAGCTAGAAAATTGGGAGAATCCTTCTGGGAGCAGTGGGATCTGAGAATGAATCCAGTGTAACTCTCCGGCTTCTTCGATGCCACCTCAGCCTTTAGGTGGGTGATAACTGAGGCAAGGAGATTTCCAGATGTCTCAGTGGTAAAGAAGCTGCCTGCCATTCGAGGAGACACATGAGATGCAGGTTTGGTCCCTGAGTCAATCCCTGGGTTGGGAAGATTCCCCTAGAGAAGGGAATGGCAACCCACTCCAGTATTCTTGCCTGGAAAATCCCATCAACAGAGGAGACTGATGGGCTGCAGTCCATGAGGTCACAAAGAGTCAGATACAACTGAACGACTGAACTTGCCCATACACAACCAAGGCAAAATTCCTAAGAAGCTTCTCAAACAGTAGTTTGGTTTTCAAATTGCACCAAGTACGGACTGTGAAGGAGTTTCATGATGATGTTAGGAGCGATAGTTTAGACCCTGTGAAATGTAATTTTGGTTTCTGAAAACAGGCCTCTTAAAAAATTGCCTCTTTGTGAGTTACCTATTTCTTCCCTTTAAGTTTCTGTTTCCTTTTGATTTGAAGAGTTAAGGTGTATCTACAAAAATGTGTTTACTACTCTGTAGTTGTAACTCAACCCCAAAACAAGTGGACTAATTTAGTTCTCACAAAAATCTCAGGAAGATAGTGCCATTATCATCACTACTCTGTAAATGAAATTGACTCAGGGAAGTTAAAGAAATTATTCAAAAACACATAGCAATTATACCAGAGCTGTATTGTAACTAAAGGGACTTAATCCTTGTTTGGTTAAAATTTGTAGCCTTTAAAACAACTGGATATTTGAGTTCAAGCAAACATACCCGTATATGTCTAGGGCTTTTTTTCTTTTTCTCCCTATAATGGAAATAGAATTAAGTAGTGAGTAAAATGTCTGAAGAATGGATAATTTGAAACCTCTACTTTCCAGTTTCTATCAGCCCATGTGCAATTTTGTATTTAAATTCGTTTTCAATTAACATTATATTACAAGCATTTTCCATATTGTCATAAAATCTAAGTATTGTTTGCACCATATTCCAACACATAGCTATATTATCAGTTACCTAGGTGTTCTGTTCTGCAAATGAAAGCAGGTTTGAATTTCTCTGTAGAACAAATAATGATGCAATAAATATTCTTGTGGCTAATGTTTCTTGTGTTTTTATAATTATTTCCTTATAACAGATCCACAAGAATCAGTCAAGGAGTATGAGAATTTTTTAAAACTATTATTGCAGACACTAAACAATTTTATGTGTTATAAAAATAACATGTTGGTGTGAGCTATATTATCTGTACAATTATATATATGTGTGTGTATATATATCAGTGTATATATGAAAAATATATATACTATAAATACATGTGTGTATTATATTATCTGTACAATTCCAAATCAATGTAAAATTAGAAATAATGTTGTCAATATATTCCGGTTTAACTAACAGAGTCAAATGTTGACTGACTGAAGAAATCCATGGAATATTTTCTAATCACTGAAGAGGTAGAAAAAGATACTTTTGAAAAAATTTTCTTAATAGATACATTACTTTATAAAGGCATTCATAGCACGGACCAAGGATCTATTTTTATCAAATTAAATGTTTATATACTGTATTGGTAAATAAATATTAAGTAATAGCAGTAAATTAGAGAAGATTTTAGAAATATTGAAAGTCAGACCACAAAATGTTGGGCCACAAAAGAGAAAATAATTTGAGATGAAGCAAGAATTTTTAAAATGTGACCTACATTGAACCACCACGGAAGTCATTCCCTAGCATTTTGTGGTCACCCTCATTCATCAACTTCNTGGTAAATAAATATTAAGTAATAGCAGTAAATTAGAGAAGATTTTAGAAATATTGAAAGTCAGACCACAAAATGTTGGGCCACAAAAGAGAAAATAATTTGAGATGAAGCAAGAATTTTTAAAATGTGACCTACATTGAACCACCACGGAAGTCATTCCCTAGCATTTTGTGGTCACCCTCATTCATCAACTTCTAAATATGCTCCAAGCAGAGGAGTTCCCGGGTATGTGACCCTGAAACTGTCTGAGCAAACCCAACCACCGTAAATGATCCTTAAGCTACTAAATTAATTCTAATATATAATAAGAACTGTTTTCAAAGATGACATGTCACAGATTTAAGCAAATTGAGTGACTAAGAGGATGCCTCAATAAATGCCAAATAAGTGAGAAAGAGTGTAAAAATAAGACAGTCTAGTTTTCTGTATGTTACTTTACACAAATTTTATGAACCTTAAACTAATACAATCCTGATTTTCAGAATTTTCTTTTTCATTTCAACATCTAGATTTTTCTCAATTTCAGACCATATAGAGAGATTATATAAAATCAAATCTGAAAATTACACAACTTATATAACTTAAGAGTGATTATAATAGCATTCAGAAGTTGTCAGTCATTGTCAGTTAAAACGACTTCATTATAAATAGGTTCTTCGTCTTCTCTAGGGAATAGTGATGTTTTGAATGTTAATCTTGGTCCTTTCTGAGTTCCCACAGACTGAGTTCCCTGTTAGCCTCCCAGTTATGCCACTCCACCATGTTTACAGGGATCCAAGGACCTTGCTCCCTTTTCTAGGACCTATATTGCTAAACTTACATATGTTCAGTCATTTCCCCCATAACACACACATATACGCATTCTGCTTAACGTGGCAGACTGAGTCTCTTTCCAGCACTCAGTTTAGTTTCATTCAATTCAGTCGCTCAGTTATGTCCGACTCTTTGTGACCCCATGGACTCCAGCACACCAGGCCTCCCTGTCCATCACCAACTCGCACAATTTACTCAAAAACATGTTCATTGAGTCGGTGATGCCATCAAACCATCTCATCCTCTGTCATCCCCTCCTCTTCCTGTCCTCAATCTTACCCAGCATTAGGGTAATTGATGCTTTTGAACTGTAGTGTTGGAGAAGACTCTTGAGAGTCCCTTGGACTTCAAGGAGATCCAACTAGTCTATTCTGAAGGAGATCAGCCCTGGGATTTCTTTGGAAGGAATGATGCTAAAGCTGAAACTCCAGTACTTTTTGCGCACCTCATGTGAAGAGTTGACTCACTGGAAAAGACTCTGATGCTGGGAGGAATTGGAGGCAGGAGGAGAAGGGGACGACCGAGGATGAGATGGCTGGATGGCATCACTGACTCGATGGACGTGACTCTGAGTGAACTCTGGGAGTTGGTGATGGACAGGGAGGCCTGGCGCGCTGCGATTCATGGGGTTGCAAAGAGAGGGACACGACTGAGTGACTGAACTGAACTAAATGGGACCAGATGCCATGATCTTCATTTTCTTAATGTTGAACTTTAAGATGACTTTTTCACTCTCCTCTTTCACTTTCAACAAGAGGCTTTTTAGTTCTTCTTCATTTTTGGCCATAAGGGTGGTGTCATCTGCATATCTGAGGTGATTGATATTTCTCCCAGTAATCTTGATTCCAGCTTGTGCTTCATCCAGCCCAGCATTTTTCAGGATGTACTCAGCATATAAGTTAAATAAGCAGGGTGACAACATACAGCCTTGACATACTCCTTTTCCTATTTAGAACCAGTCTTTTGTTCCATGTCCAGTTCTAACTGTTGCTTTCTGACTTGCATACAGATTTCTGAAGAGGCAGGTCAGGTGGTCTGGTATTCTGATCTCTTTCAGAATTTTCCACAGTTTATTGTGATCCACACAGTCAAAGTCTTTGGCATAGTCAATAAAGCAGAAATAGATGT